>JAKSZP010015035.1:0-54288 GCA_022478985.1 Massospora cicadina
CAGGCTCCTTCCTTCAAGTTTGCCAGTAAATGCTCAGGTCCCCATTTGGTGGAGGAGGTATTGGGCAATGGGGCGTTCCAGTTGAAGCTCACTGCTTATTGGAAACAGCATCCCATCTTCTATGTTTCCCAGCCGTCACCCTTCAAGGGTGCGATCCCCACAGAACCTGAACCGATCATCATCAAAAATGGGGAAGAGACTGAGGTAGAGAATATCCTGGCATCCCAAAAATCATGACGTTCCTTACAATACCTCGTGGCTTGGAAAGGGTACCTGGCATATGAAAACAGTTGGGTTAAGGCGCATGATTGTGAAAACTGTATGGAACTGGCCGAAGCATTTTATATATCCCACCCCAAAGCTCCCCACCCCCCCCAAAAAAAAAGTCATGACAATTATGGCAATCAAGTTACCCAAGGCGCACAAGAATGTGGCTCTCATGCAGTTTCCTGGTGGTGGGTCCTTCCCTTCGAAAAAGGAAAGGGTAATGTAAGTCCTGGGGAACGTCCTCTGGGCATTTATTGGGCCATTTTTCCATTCCCAAGCAAGAAGGCACTGAAGAGGATGGCTGTACCCCTCATTACTCAGGGCGATCTCGCTCATATAGTAGACAAGCGCTGGGTAACAGCTCTTCCACTTCAGATTTCACCTCCAATACCCACACTCACCTCAGCGGAACTGTAACAGGGAATCAGCAAAATCTGTGCCAAGATTGTCAAAATGAAATCAATTGGAACTATTTGAGCGGCAATCAGCTCAATGTTTGGATTTCAAATGGTCAAAAAGGTATGAAGACTGATCTATTGGCTGGAATGCCTTACAGTTTTTATTCAGTTAACATGATGATCAAAAAAATCACCCCCTCCCAAAATTTTCAGGGATCATCCCTGATGGGCAGGCAACAGCATCGGACACCATTGATGAGGGTTTGAAGCCCCCTGTTGGCAATTCAGGTGGTGCGCCCGCTGTAACACCATTAACACCAAATAAATGTCCCAGTGACCAAGCATGGGTGGGTTGGGCGTTCCAAACCTGTTCCCAACCAAATGGGCCCACCCCTATGTGGGTTGGCCTTGGGGGATACCTGCTGCTCATTGGTCCAAATGCTGTCACGCCAACTGTCAGAAATGTAGCTGAGCCTCATTTTGGATGTTTGAGGTCAAACTGACAGTGACTCAGCCTGCCGCCAAATTCTTTGATGTTAGTTCCCAGTGAACTAATCTGCCCATTCCTGAATAATTCGCCGGTTAGATCAAAATTGAGGGTCCCAATTCTGGCTTGTTACTGCCCCAATTGACCACTATCTAATCAGTTGCATTGCACTGAGAAAATTGTTTGTCAATTTTCTTCATTTTCCTTTGCAATAAAAATTTTGCCAAAAACCAATCAATTTTTATTTTGTTAATTTTATTCTGGCTGCATCCCCAATGGCTTTTCCCTGGTGGCCCATTAAACCATATACAGGATGGGCTCTACCAGTACTCATGGTCACTCTTGCCCCCTCCATCATTGATTAGATTCAGCGAGTCAGATACTTCTGGCACTTTAACCCTGCTATCATGAACTTCTGACAACAGTATATGGGGATCTTGTGGCCTTACATCCACCAACTACAATCAAGAATCCGTCTCCTTGTCTCCCCAGTCAAAATAACCCTGTATGCTGATGAATTCATTGAAACTATTTCTGATTCCGCCCCCTGCAGCAAGACCCCCAGTGTCTGGTGTGGGCTCAATTTGGTTCGTCATTGGGATCATACTCAATGTTGTTCTACACCAATGATTCATCATTTCGCAATGCCCAGCTCCATACAACATTGTTTGGTTGGCAATGCCTCTGGTATTCTGGCTTGCTTTTTGGGTGCTCACACATTCCAACTGACAGGATGGTCTAAACTTCTTCTGCCGTTTCCACGACAGTAACCTCTACTAGAGAGAGACGTCCATTGAGGGATCTTCATTGCTTATGCTGGTTTGTTCCAGGTTCTGCCATGCATATGACTTCTGCACATTCTGTGGAACTCAGAGCTTAGGGGCAAATAATCACTTTTCTGGAATGAAAGCTGGGGTATTTAATGAAGCTGTAGGTATAGCAAGTCATCCAGCTGATTTCCAAGTCCTACGCAAAGAGATTCTTGAGAATCGTTGAGGACAATTGAATTTGACTTAGCAGAAGTAGAGCGTCATATTTCTACTCCGCTCAAGCTCTTCCCTGATCAATCTTCCCAGATGTCATAGCATACACCTGCGGTTTACTAGAGCAATTACCCACATAATTCCCTCTTGGTCTGCACTGGAAGCAAGCATTCATAAAGGGTTCATGTCTATAACTTGCAGCGGAAGGACCATTTCAAAGATTAACGGTATTATTAAAAGGTCAGGGACAAACTGGCTGAGTGTACATAGGACAAAAAGATCTGCTGATATATAGGATAGATGAATATGTTCCAACAGTTTATAGCTCAGCCGCTGTGGTCCATATCCTAAGGAGTATGCTGTGGCAACAGCAGGGGCCTTTCGCTCAACATTGGGAGCACTGAACGTGACAGAGAGATGACATAAAATGTTCATGATTTGAATAAGCTTCACATCTTTGTCCAAAGTGTGAGACATAGCTTTATGTAATTCCTGATATGGTTTGATGGCTGCCGTCATCACTATACCTACATCCTTGGTGGATAAAATGTTGTCTCCAATTAACACATGCACTTCCGCTGAGAATCATTCAGCAAATTTTAACAGGGACTTGTTTTGGTGAAACTGTAGATCAGTAAGTTGGCCTTTCATTGGGCCATCTTAGCCATGCCCTCAAACAGCCAGAGAACAGTAGCTTTTACCTCTTAATAAGATACTGAGCTATTTGGAAGGTACCAAGTGACTTGATCGGCGCTCTCCATGTCCAAAGCGGACAGCAACAGTTTTACTTTCTGCCAATCCAAAGCCTCTTCTACAGCAAATTCGAATTGCTTGAAGTAGCTGTGCATATTCCCATCATGACTGAAGGAAGTAATTTCTTGATTCAAACAGCTTCGCCTTGCTCTGAGCTCCAGCTGCGAGGAGCAGCCAAATTGGGTTCTGAATGACTAGGGGAAACATCCCCTTGAGAGCTATCTTAGGTGTGTGCAGATGGAATCAAATCCGCTGAAACAGCCTTGGAAGAAGTAGTGATGTGAGGAGGGTCTGCCACAACCCCTGAGGGATATTCATTGGCCAATCCATAGTATTCCTCCCCTGGATCACTGCTAACTACACCGCTTCCCCCAGCTCCAGCTTACTCAGCAAAATGTTTATTGATTATCTGTTCCGTTTTAACCAAATAGCACCTACACTGGCCATCCTGAAATTTTTGTTGAAGCGTCTCATACTGATTTTGAAATTCACGACAGAATTCCCACTCAGAGTCCAGTTTCCAATACATTTGGCTGTAGTCATGAGAGAACATCCTCCACTGCACTCTGCATTCTTTCATGTTGCCTGCTAACATCACGCGCTTTTTGATTAATGTCATCTACTTTGCTAATGAGGGGTGGCTCATTCTTGCACTAGTTCCTTGTTGGCCCATCAAAGGGTATCCAGCCATACATGCATATCCTCGTGCTCTGCAATATCAATGAATGGAAGAGGAATGGCTCACCTGTGCTCAGTCTGGCTAATGATTTCCAATTGTGTAACTTGACATACCAACTGTAGATATTGGGGGGATGTTGACAAAGGGATGAGTGCGTTGTCTGTCATCCACTGATTACTCCGCTCAATGCAAAGTTGGCTGAATTCAGCTGCTACAGAACCAACATGATCCGTTATTTTCCATTCTGTCAGTGTCACCCTTTCCCTGATCTGAGCTATCGCAGCTTCAAGTGCTTCCGCCCATTCTGCCAGGTCTGTCATAAAGCGCTCAGTATTGCTTCTCAATATGGTTACATCCTTAATCCATTACACTAATAGACCATGCCAATCCAACATTTTCCTATCACTTGAGGTAACTCTAGATTCAACTGTGGCACCAAAACGTCTAACCGATAGCAGACATCCTCAACACGGTGGTCCACCTGTACCAGCACCCCCTGCACCTCTGAAAAAGAGTGATCAAGGCAGTCAAGCAGAAGGAGAGTATCATTCTGCTTGGCTTGAATGAACCAAATCACATCCCCAATTTTAATATTGTGACGAACCAGCACATGCAGTAGCTGGTGGATAGATGGCTGCACATAAGCGACAAAAACTCTTTGGTTCCATGGGTACTAAGCCGATGAGACAATCCCATGGTAGTCACATCCAGATAGGACATATATAATGCGTAGCCGGTTTTTTGATCCCATTGACTGTAGAACAAACTCAAAGCATGCTTCCCCACCTCGTCTTTGTAGAGTCAATACCCCTGCAGAAGCCATTCCATAATGCAATGCAGCTGCTGAGGGGTCACATTTGTAGAGCAAACTTGTTGGTCTGCTGTCAACTCAGGACAGGTTTCTAATTGCAAATCAACCATAGCATCTTCATCACCTGGCTCTGTTACTGTAAAAAGTACTGTTTGTCATTGGATGCTTCCCGCGCTTCCTCAGCGTATCATTCACGGAATCCAACCAGGTTTTGTCATAACAAGTGAGGAGTCACCATTTTGCCCTAGTGCTGATAAGCTACAGTTGACCAGTGGCTCCCTGTAGTGAGCACCACTATTAATTCTCAGCGCAATGGCTTGATACCGCCAACTTGGTTTACAAGGGTATTAGCCACTGAGCAACTGAATTGGACAATATGGAGATTGCCAACCCTAATAAAAACCCAATAAATATATATATGCAGCGATCACCCCTATCAACACTTTATTAATATTCTAATAATCGTAGACTTATCTCAATAACCTCCAAAAAGACTCCCCCTCTTAAACTTTTGTTCAACTCTTAAATCTCTGTCTCCTAAGCTGAATGCATCCTCTATTTGGTGAGCTCCTATTCTTCTCCCCTTTTCTAGGAGTTTTCATCTATCTCGAAGTTTTGGCATAATTTCCCTCAATTTTCCAAGTGGTTAACACTTCAATCGATTCACTTTTCGTATATGTAATTTTCCATTAATCTTGAGACTTATCTTGACTCCAATTTTCCGAGCTAATGAAATGTATAGTGTATCATCCAGTCATTTCAACTTCTCAGCAAGGCTGTCACCCACTTCTCATCTACCACATGGGCTAAGTCACCCTGAGATTGAGTGGGACAAATGCCTTCTAAACCCCCTTTTTTGTCTGGAATGGGAACTCCTTATGATTGAGGTGCAGGGGGTGCTCCCTGGGACTTACAGTTGGCCCCATTCCGTAGTGTTGTTTGATGGTTACGCATTATAATGGTGTGTGTATGTCAGGTAGCATCTCATTGACCCTCCCCATATGGTATTGTCAGCAGGTTTTAGCACTGGTAGGGACATACTGAGAAGGTTTTCCTGTCCAGGGCCGGCGGTATATCATGGCTTATTTGATTAATTCTGGAATGATATCTTCCATCTAGGTAGGGCACACTACAGCACCAGTAAGGGTTATGATACTGCCTGAAATGATGACCAGGCCTGTTGCAGTTGTGGTAGTGGAGGTTGCAATGTGGAGGTTACTTCTGCACTAACATTGTGAGTTGATACACTTTCTAATAAAGGGTGTTCATCTGTGCAGTGAAATTGAAGTAAGAACTGTTTGGGTGTATTTTTGGAAAATTCTTGTCCTCAAGCTCTACTTCTTCTATCTTAATCTTTCTGGATGTAAAGTTGTTTAGCTGGCAGCTAATAAGGCGTGTATACTATAAGCCTTGAGGAGCAACCCCTGCAGAATTTAATTGGGAGGGATTCCAATTTCACACCAAGAAAGGGAGGAAGCCAGCGTTCATCCCTCTTGTCACCATGGGCAACATAGCTCAGGTGGCGTAACAATTGACGATTGTACATGAATCTCATAAGGTTGGGAATTATGAGATTCATGTATGTTGATAGTTGCAATTCCGTTATTCTAAGTAGGATTTTCCTATTCAGGTTGATAACGGAATAAAATTTAATTATTTATTTAATTGGTTGTTCATTCTGAGGTTTCCCTCCACTTCTCCATCGAGTTGCCTGGATGCCATCAATTCCAGAGGCTTTTGCGCCCCTCATTACCAACAATTCATTTAGCCTTTTTAGGAAGTATTTCAAAGCGAGGTCAGCTCTGATGGACCTCACTTTGTAATTCTATTCTGACTTTGAGTCTACTCCCAATAAAGGCTGCTATTCGCTGGACTTCTTTTAATTAATTATATTTATTTAAGCAAGGAGGTTGGGGATGCAGATGGTGGTGCAATGAGGAGGAGAAGAAAGGGGGTGGACGTGCCAGGATCCTTTTGAGAATGGCCTTGCCCTGGTGAGAGGGGAAGGAGCCAGAGTGGCCCGAGGCGACAGAGGCCCTAGGGATGCACCTTGGCCCAGGGGCCCAATGTGACAGAGGCTGGTGCACTGCACCTCAGCCCGGATGCCCAGCAAGGCCATCCATTTGGAAAGGACCATTCATAGTTAGTATACCCACATATGGAAGTGACAGTTTAAGGCTGGTGGCAGGCTGGGCCTTGGGAGCCCCGTTCATTACAGGTGGTATATGAGAGGTGGTTGATGGCGTATCACTTGAAAATTTCGTTATTCCCCCATGCCAACCACCCATGAGCTGATCCAGAAAATCTGGGTTGTGTGTTGGAAAGTTGCAGCACCAGGGACAATCATCAGCAGAAGGTTGGCAGCGATTCTCCCCTGAAAGAGGGCATCTCCACCAGTTTGAGTCCCACTAATAAAATTAACTGATATCTGGCAAAAAAGAAAAGAAAAGCCAATTCTAGGCTTGGAAATCCCCAACTGCTATTTTCTGTGTCACAGGCAACCATGAGCTCAACTCTAATGAAAATTGTCACAACGAACCCCTTTCCTACTCAATGGTACCATCCATATATGGCCTGACCATGGGTGCACCCAGTCACTCACTTGAAGAAGCGTCACCAACCTACAAAGCAGAATCATACTGGGAGGGAATTTTGGTGTCAAAACTTGATACTGTCAGCTGCCCTGCTGATATCAATCTGTTATCATAAAAATTTTGTTTGTCATTCTGCCAAAACAAATTTATGATTATTACTGATGGTAAATTCAAGTATTTCATTTCACTATCTTTTGTAAGCATATAAAGCAGTGGCCCCTGATGGATTCCACTGTCATCCATTTTTTCCCCTTCCACTATTATAGTTGAATAAAAATGTGACAGACAGGGTCTATGAACACTGCCATAAAACAGTTATGCAATAGTGCCCAGGTAAGTGCTCACAGGCAGGTTAATCCTGCTGTGGAAATGTCCCTAATCCGACTATATAGGAAGCACTTTACTATGAAAGTTTGTGCAACAGTCAGGACTATACTGGCGCTCAGCAAGAGGGTCTGACCCCCAGAAAGAGCATATAAAGACTCAATGGCCTTGTCAAAGTCTGAGCTGTGGCCCATGTGTAGTTTCCTTTAAGGCCATAATAAAACTGATTTCTGATTTTAAAAATTTAATTTAAACTTTATTAAGTTTATTTAATTATTATCAAAGATGAAACTGCTTTACACAGTTTCATCAGCTCAGATTTGTACTGAGCTTAGGGAGAAAAGTGGGTCTTGTTCTCCGTGGAGTCTGAAGGCATCTTCTCAATGACAGGCATAACTCAAGGATCTAGACCCTCAATTTCCTTGTTAAAACCCACTCCAGAACTAGGACTACATACCCTTGTGGTTGCGGAAACTTTTCTGCATTTATTATTTGGCTTCAAATTGTTCTCAAATCCTGGGCCATTCTCTTCATCCATATCCCTTAATATTGCTAACAGGGGTTTGGTGACATCTTATTGTCCAGAGCACCATATACAAGGATAAACCTTGTCACCCTTTTTAGTAATATTTCATTTGGCGGCATCTGGTTGGCCAGAGCGCCATTTACAAGGATTTTCATCCTTGTTGATACATTTTGGGACATTGGACTCAGCTGCACCTGGTTGGCCAGAAATTCATGTCTGAGGGTCCACTCCCTCATTGCTGCATTTGGTAATATTTGATTTGGCAGCATCTGGTTGGCCAGAGTGCCATTTTTGAGGCTTTCCTTACTAGTCAACCTTTCAATTTTTATTTAGCTTCGATTTGAGGCATCTGATTCATCAGAATTCCATTTACAAAAATTGTAGCTATCGTGCCCCTCTCTCTTGGCCTCAATCATCGCCCTAGGGAACATTAGGGCAATGTGATGGTCAGGAAACGCCTTGACCGTTACATCACCCCTCCATATGAGAGCCTCCTCTGATTCCAGAACTCCTCCAAATTCTGCATGCAGTTGCTGCAGTCATTGGCAGTCTGCCAGGTGGACTCTTCCACCGGGTAACCTAACCATTTACTAGATACCAACGCTTTTTTGAGAAATCTTCATGTCCAGGATTTCTTCCACCTCGTACTCAGACTCTCCTGGGTTTCCCAAGTGGACTGGATTTGGTTTCTCTGGAAGAGGGCCTTTGAACTTCTTCAGTTGTGAGACATACAGTACCGGATGCACATGAGATCCCTTGGGAAACTCCAGTTTGTACGCCACTTTGTTTACCTTGTGGAAGACCTTGAATGGGCCCAGGGCGACTGGTCCGAATTTCCTGCAGCTTGCAGGAACTGAATAATTTTCGCGTTGATCATCACAAGGTCTCCTTTCTTTAGCACTGGGGCCTTGGATTAGTGAGTGTCAGCCTTCTTCTTCTGTGCCTCTATTACTTTTGTTAAGTTTTCACATAGGGTTTTCAGGTTTTCCCTCATTTACAATGCCATGTTATTCTCCGTTGGGTTTGGACCTCTGGGGAGGTTTTCCACCATCTTTGGGTGGAACCTGTAGTTCGCCATGAAGGGCGACATTCCCATTGATAAATGTTCTAAGTTATTGTAAGCAAATTGGGCTAGTTTCAGCCACTCCATCCAGCGTTCCTGTTGGGTGGTCATGTAACATTGCAGATACTGCTTGAGGACTTGATTGACTCATTCCATCTGGCCATCCGACTGAGGGTGGTAATCCAAGGATCTGCACGGTTTGATCTGAAGATGTTTGAGTAGGTTTTGCCAGAATTGGGCGATGAATTGTGGTCCTCTATCTGACACTATCTCCTCTGGTAGGCCATGGCAAGAAAATACCTCGTTCACAAAGACCTCCGCCATGCCCTTTGCTTTGATTTTGGAGGTACACGGAAAGAATTCCGCATATTTGGTCATTCTGTCTACTACCACCATCACAGCATCATACCCCTTCGATTTTGGAAACCTCATTATGAAAGACACACTCAGTGAGGACCATGGCATTTCTGCAATCTGGAGTAGTTTGAGTTCCCCAAAGGCTTCTGCCTAACATGCTTTGATTGGGCGCATGTTACACATTTTCAGATGTACTCCCTCACAGCGCTTGTCATCCCTGTCCATGAGTAACTCCGGACCAAGAGCTCTATCATTTTCTCATTTTCAGGGTGTCCCGCCAAGGGGTGGTCATGGAATGCGCTTATCGCCTCAGCCTGGAGCTCATGGCTGAGCAGCCATGGGCGCCCTTTATGGAGGATAAGGCCCTTCTTTTTGCAGAAATTCCTATGCTGTTCATTCTCTACCCCCTCCTCCAGGTCCTTCCACAGTGTGGCCCCATATTTCGAGCTTCTCTGGGCAGCCCGGAGCTTGTCCTTCAGTTTATGGGTGGCATTTTGGATGTCAGCAAATACATTCAAGGCAACATTGTTGCTGTGTTGTATGCATCCAGCTCCTACCTTAGGAGGACTTTCCTGGGTCCCTGCTTAGGAGATCTGGGATGAAGTTGCTCTCCCCCAGCTTGTACACAATCTTGAAGTCATAAGGCGCCAGCTCTAGGTGCCACCTGGCCTGGCGCTGATTCATGAACTTTGGACTCTTGTAAAATTTGAGGGCGCGGTGGTCCATTCTGATGGTGAAAGGGTGTATGGCATAGAGTAGGTGATGCTTCCATTCCTCCAAAGCTGATACAATCGCTATGAGCTCCTTGTCATACACAGTGTAGTTCGTCTCAGAGGGCAGAATTTTCCTGCAAAAATAGCTTACAGGATGGTCTACCCCATCTTCCCCCTCTTGTAGCAAAACTGCCCCAATTGCGAAGTTTGAGGCGTCAGTTTCCACTATGAAAGGGCGGTTGGCGTCAGGGTGGGCTAGTACTGGTGCCTTCATGAGGCTCTCCTTAATGGTTTGAAAAGCTCTCTCCTCCTCTTCTCCCCATTGGAACGGCACCTGCCCTGTCAAACGGGTCAAGGGTGCCACCATCTTAGAGAAGTCTTTGCAAACCTTCTCAGGAAGTTCACCACGCCCAGTAAGCTTCTAACACCAGTTCTATCTTTAGGGGCTGGCCACTCCCTCTATGCCTTCAACTTGTCAGGGCATATGGCTGTTCTCTTTTGGAATACTACGTTCCCCAAGAAGGAGACAGAGTCCTTGAAGAACTCACATTTTGATGGCTTCAAGCGGAGGTTCGCCTTATTGAGGGCCTCCAGCACTCTCAGAACATCGTTTTTGTGATACTCTTTGGTCTTGGAGAACACAAGGATATCATCCATATATTCCATACAACATTTCCCAATTGGGTTTCCTAGAGCGTTGTCTATGGTACGCTGGAATACTGCTGGGGCGTTCTTGAGGCCAAAAGGCATCACTTTGTACTCAAAGACCCCTAAGTGGAATTTGAAAGCCATATATTGTTGTTGTTCTGCGATTACATGAACTTGGTTGAATGCATCAACCAGGTTCAACGTGGTGAAAACATAACTATCTGAGATCATCTGAGAGATGGTCTCCATCAATGAAATGGGGTAGGGGTCAGACTTGGTTATTGCATTCAGCCGCCAATAATCCACACACGGGCAGAGCTCGCCACTTGCTTTTGGGACTAGGAGTATAGGTGACACTACTGGAAACTTGGAGGGAATGATCATTCCACGCTCTAGCATTTCCTTGACATAAACTTCTAGGGCAGCTTTCGCTTTCAGTTTCAAAGGGTAGACAGGGCAACACTTGGGAAACTCCGCGTCCTTTTTGAACTTGAAAGTAAAAGGGAAAGGCCCATTTGGGGTTTTTAGGGAGCTTGGTTCTTCTGGAATAGGTGGGTGTATGTGCGAAATTCTTTAGGAATGTCCACCCCTGGCTCCAGCAACAATACTGCGTTCACCCCAGGCTTCCCTCCGCCAGTGGTGAAGAAATCTAGTGCCACTGGAGGTTGGCCCTTGGGGTGTAGCATGACCAGGCGCTCCTGCAGTTTGAACTGAGGGGAGTACTTGTGCCATCACTGCATGCCCAGGATTATGAGGTTGGCAGATTTTTAATAGCACTAAATGATTCTTGGAAGGTGTGAGGCCCCTGCCTCAGCAGCACCTGGGTTTTGACCTTCCAACTGCCCACTATTTTTGAGGTGTCTTCGAGTGTAACAGCTCCCTTCCATTCCATATCCAGCTTCATTCCTTTAGCTAACCCGTAGTCCAGATAGTTGTCCTCTGCTCCAGTGTCCACCAGCGCCCAAAGTTGATCCTCCCTCTTCCCTTTCTTCCCCAAAGCTGTAACGAGTAGGGGACATAGAGATAAGACGAGGTATTTCCTCTATTGATTGTAGCAACGCGCGCGGGAGTAGGGTGGAAGTTGTAGGAAAAATGGGTTTGCCTCTCTGGGGTTTTCAGAGGGTTCACCCCATTGGCGGAGCTATAGGTGATCCCTGGGAGGGCTCCTGCGAGGTGCTGGAGACCAGCTCAGACTCAGCTTGGCAGCCGTGGAACTTCCCATGTTGTGACACGGGATGGGTTTTTGCCTGGGCTAACGCTAGTTGGCCCTCCACCTGGGTCGTGACTGAAATTTCCTCATCAAGGGTGACTCCTAGGAAAGTGGCAGCCATGGCAGTGAGGATGTCAGGACGGAGATTCTGGCGAAACATCCGTGCAATCTGAGTAGAGGTGACCTTGGCTGCCTTGGCCAAAGGGCGGTACACCCAGGCGTACTCCATGACTGACATCTTCCCTTGTGTGAGGTTTAGGAGGGCTGACCACACTGCGTCTTGGGAGTTATTTGGTGTGGATGCCCTCTCAATCAACTGGAGACATTCATACAAGGTGGGAGTGAGCACAGACTGGGCTTCCAATAGCTCAGTGAACCAATCTTCTAGGTTTCTAGGCAGGGCGGTCACTATTTGAGCAATCTGGAGTGACACTAGGACAGTTCCCCCTGAGGCAGTGGTCAGCTGGGCCTAAAGTTTCACATGTGAGAAGGTGGCATGTAGGGTGCTCAGCTCCCCTGGGGTGAGGGCCTGTCAAAATTTCAATGCGGGCTGCTCAGAATGAGAGTAGATTTGGACATGTCCACGGGAGGAAAGGAAATGGGCAACTTCTCTTAAGAGGAACAGGAGAGAAAAGATGACCATCAGAAACGTGGTTGGGTGCTTGTTCCATGCAGGCAAGGCGTGTTCTGACGGCTTGTCCATCATATCCAAGAATAAAGACACCATGTTGTATGAGTTTTGTCTAATGTGACAGACAGGGTCTATGAACACTGCCATAAAACAGTTATGCAATAGTTCCCAGGTAAGTGCTCACAGGCAGGTTAATCCTGCTGTGGAAATGTCCCTAATCCGACAATATAGGAAGCACTTTACTATGAAAGTTTGTGCAACAGTCAGGACTATACTGGCGCTCAGCAAGAGGGTCTGAACCCAAAAAGAGCATATAAAGACTCAATGGCCTTGTCAAAGTCTGAACTGTGGTCCATGTGCAGTTTCCCTTAAGGCCACAATAAAACTGATTTCCAATTTTAAAAATTTTATTATAGAATTTATTAAGTTTATTTAATTAAGATGAAATAGCTTTACACAATTTTGTCAGCTCAGAATTATACTGAGCTTAAGGAGAAAAGTGGGTCTTGTTCTCCGTGGAGTCTGAAGGCATCTTCTCAATGACAGGCATAACCCAAGGATGTAGACCCTTGATTTCCTTGTTGAGACCCACTCAAGAACTAGGACTAAATACCCTTGTGGTTGCGGAAACTTTTCTGCATTTATTACTTGGCTTTGAATTGTTTTTGAAGCCCAGGTCATTCTCTTTGTCCATATTCCTTGATATTGCTAACAGGGGTTTAGTGGCATCTGATTGTCCAGAGCACTATTTATGAGGGTTATCCTTGTCACCCTTTTTAGTATTATTTGATTTGGTGGCATCTGGTTGGCCAGAGCACCATTTACAAGGATTTTCATCCTTGTTGATACATTTGGGGACATCAGATTCAGCAGCACCTGGTTAGCCAGAAATTCATGTCCAAGGGTCTGCTCCCTTGTTGCCACATTTAGTAATATTCAATTTGGTGGCATCTGGTTGGCCAGAGCGCCATTTAAAAGGATTTTCATACTTTTTGATACATTTTGGGACATTAAACTCTGGCTGCACCTGGTTGGCCAGAAATTCATGTCCAAGGGTCTGCTCCCTTGTCACTGCATTTGGTAATATTCAATTTTGCAGCATCTGGCTGTCCAGAGCACCATTTTCAAGGCTTTCCTTCCTCATCAGCCTCACAATTTTTATTTAGCTTCAATTTTGAGGCATCTGATTCATCAGATTGCCATTTACAAAAATTGTAGCTATTGTGCCCCTCTCCCTTGGCCTCAATTATTGCCCTAGGGAAGATTAGGGCATTGTGATGGCCAGGCAATGCCTTGACCATTACAAAAAAAACCCTCAAAAAATTCTATTTTTTATCTGTGAGTTTAATAAGTTCACTGATTATCTTGTGGGTATGATCTCCAATTTTGGGAATCCCTAGTTAATGTTTGCACTTGTCCTAGTTTCTCCATACTCTACAATATAGATAGCTATACCAGAGGTATTCTGGTTGGTGGTTTGTGTATTCACTAATCCTGAGTTCCAGGAAAGCCTTATTATCATCAGCATGCTCCATGAAATATAAAAATAAAATTATTTGAGGTGGGTCAACCTTGGGACAAATATACCAAACCAAGAATTTTTCTAGCCAGTACAAGTTTCAAACTTGAAACCTGCGCTAGGGTGGAAGCAGTTTTACCTGCTCAACTAATCACCCTTTCCATGAAATATACTGGTGGCAGATATTAATTGCATAGGCAGCACATGAAGATTGTTATGAGTATTATATTAAGGTACAGTTCTTCTAGTGCATCAAGAAACTATTTCAATAATTGTTGGTCCATATCATTGCTGCATCTGTTGCCAGACGGATGTCATTATCCTAAGAGGTATTTGGACATGTCTAGAAATTGGATAAATGTTATTGTAGCCTTTGAGTTACATTTGGCAGAACTTATTATGCAGTTGTGTGGTTGATATGCAGAACTTGGCATGGGCCCATTCTTGCCATTTATCCCAGATATCAGATGGGAGGTTGGCGCTGTGCCATCTTCTTGCTGCACCTATAAGGAGGCTTGATACTCTGTGAAGTCATTTTCATTTACTCACTTTGTAGTCATCTCCCCATGAGTTGTAACCCTTCAACTATTTGTTGATTGGGCCATTTTAAACCTTTCTAGGGTTTTCTGGCTGTAAAACCATATCAGTATCAAGGTTGCAGCCTGACTCTGGGAGGCATTTGCAGGTAATTCACCGGTAGGATCACCATTTGTTATGGAAGTAGCAGATTCCATGATGGGTTCCCAGCATGGCAGAGTATTTTAGGAGTTTCCATTTGTTGGTCTAGCAGTTATCAGTTAAACTGGGTGGTTTATTGAATTAAATGCCCAGGGGAAAGGATTCTATTAAATTGAATAAAATAATTTGCGGAGGATATTTAAACTCCATAACCTGTTACTTTCCTGAGAAACTAAGGGGTTTTGTACCTGTTTCTAGAGGTTTTTCAGAGCCTAGTATATTCTAGGATTGTTGGCAGAACTCAGGATAAAAATGAATATTTCTTGAATGGTTAAATCAATGATTTGGTAAATATTGGCAAATTGCTAAACCGCTTGACACCATCACCCTGGTGGGGCAGGTTTGAATCACCCTCAGCACGTATACTTTTGTGCTGCCGTGGACTCATTGGTTGAGAGTTAAGCTGCCAGCAAGGATCCATACCCTGTTAGGGATAATTTGAAATTTACATTTTAGTGATTCGATACCTAAAAAAGTCATGCTTGTAATTGAGTAATTTTAAATCCGCATGTTTTTGTAATCACCTAGTTGACCTACTTCGAATAAATATGGTTAGAATCTGGGTATCTAAAGATTTGGATCAGGGTGTAATGCAGACTCAAGATTTTATCTATTTTGGTTTTTAGAAATTTTGGTTAGATGAAGTGCTGCTAGCGCTCCCAGTTGTGGTTGATTTGAGGTAGTCCTAACTCTTCACAGCGTATAACAGATTATAAGTATTGGGTTCAACTTTTAATTTGTAATTTAGGATAAGGTCCTTTATCACCAGTATATAATTTTTTATACTCTGAAATAAATGATAAACGTTTGAGCTAGGTTGATGATAAGTGTAACCGATCCTTGGTTATAAAAAAGTATCTTTACCCCATTTTATTTGGTTTAGGGTTATTTTGGGTCAATTGATTGTATCTATGGGTTTGATGCTACTTTATCTTTTTTTATAATGTAAGCTATTCGCACAAACTTGCTAATGTAAGGTGGCGAGCCTTATTTTGCTTCATTGGGTTTAAACGCTGCTATAGGTAATGCTTAAGTTTTTATTCAGGGCGCGAGTTTTTAGAGTTTTAAAAAAGCGAAGAGATGTCGAACCTCGGGCTGACATTTCCACCAGTCAGCGCTTCTAACTTAGCGTGAGTTAGGTGCTTATAGGGTTGCTTTTGTCGAGTAGTTCGAGTAGGTTGCTCTCTACGGGGCTCGAACTTGCAAAAATACCTTTACGATTCCTTTTGAAGACCCTTTAAAGTGCTCTGCTTCATTCCGCCTTTTGCTCTAGTTGCTTTGGTTTTAATTGGTTTTCTATCACGGTCTAAAACCAAGATAAATTTCGGACCAACGCCCCTTTGAAGTGAAAGTTATTCTGTTAACCTTGCCAAGGCTCATATATTTATTTTAGTCATGGCCGAAAAGGGGAAGGTTGCAACTTTAATAGATGATGACGATGCCGATGAAGAAAAGAAGGCGGCCGGAGGGGGTGATAAAGGTTATGCTTGGGAGGAAGAATTCAAGCGGTCCTGGGAAGTTGTCCAAGAAGATGATCAGGGGTCCTTGAAGACCTTGGTCGCCACGTTGCAACAGCAGCTTAAAAAGCGAAGGTTAGTTTATCTATCTTGTTACCTAAAGCTCTCTCTATCCCGGCACCATTTTTGGGGCCAGATTTGATTTTGATACCTTTAAATTGTTTAGCTAGAGTACGGCGGATTAAATTTTCTAATTTTTATATAAGGCTTTGTTTCTTGCGAGAAGAGATAATGCTTTTAAACTTTTTTTATTATGAGCACTAGTAATTATTTGTACTTTTTTGACAGAGTGCACGCAATATTCTGTTTACCCCAATAAAGATTGACTAAAGTAAATTGCGTTTACCACCAGACTTCAAAGAGATACTTCGATCGTGCAACGGGAATAATTCGCCACTTGTTTTTGGTGATTGATCTATCCGAAGCCATGGCAGATAAAGATATGCGCCCAACCCGTATCGGGCTAACCATGGCGTATCTGGAAACGTTTGTTATGGAATACTTTGACCAAAACCCAATCTCCCAACTTGGGATTATCATAACTAAAAACGGGTTGGCGGAGAAAATATCCGAGCTAAGCGGTAAGAACCCCATTTTAAACCGGGTGACCGTTTAGGCAACCCAATGGAACACATTAAAGCCATAAAGATGAAGGCTAACCGGGAGACAAGTGGCGAGCCGTCGTTACAAAATGCGTTGCTCCTGGCCAAAAACTCTTTGGTGTAAGCCTGCAATGAAAATAGTTTGAACTGGTATAGCCATGTACCTTCTCATGCCTTGCGAGAAATCCTTTGCATCTTCGGGTCTCTCACTACGTGCGATCCAGGCAATATTCACGATACGGTTGATGAGCTGAAACGGCTTTCTATCCGGAGCTCAGTGATAGGGCTGTCAGCCGAGGTCCAGGTGTTCAAGTCACTATGCAACGCCACCAAAGGTTAGGCTGGCGCTTTCGTTAACCTAGTAGGCGTTTATAGCGTAACCTTTAACGAGCATCACTTCCGCGATTTGCTTTTTGATATGACGCATCCGCCTGCGGTTGCAGCCGACCAAAAGAGCGCTACAACTCTGGTTATGATGGGGTTTCCTATAAAGTGCGAGGACTCTGATACATCCCTTTGTGTCTGGTAAGTGAGTTACCTGCCCTAACTTATCATCTAGCCATTCTGAGCCGCTTTCCTCGGGGTTCAAATGCCCCAGGTGTGCAGCTAAGGTGTGCGAACTCCCAACGGAGTGCAACATATGCAACTTGAATTTGATCTCAAGTCCGCACCTTGCTAGGTCCTACCATCATCTATTTCCTGTTGAAAACTTTACTGAGCTGCATGTTTTGAAGTATAGTCTATATCCGATCGCTTATCTTTTAGGGTCAAGCAGACCCACTGCTCTGGCTGCAATAAGGGTTTTCCTACAGCCGGCCCGTTGGTACAGAACTCAACTTCCATCCATGGCACCCAAAAGGTATCAAGCTCCGAAGCCTCCGACCATTATCAATGCCCCAAATGTTCCCATGAGTTCTGCCTAGACTGCGATATCTTTATCCATGACTCTTTGCACAATTGCCCTGGGTGTAGTATGAATTGAATTGCTGAACTATGCAGCTTGGCAAAATTTAAAATTTAGAGCTTCAACTTAACCTTTGTAATATCCGCTTTGACGCTCGAACTTAATCTTGCTTCTAGAATTTTAGTTAAAGCCACTGTTGTCAACCCACTATAAATGGAGCCAAGATTCGATTCTAATTGATTTGACATTATGATATATAACTGCTTTGAACTTAATGCGGTTTATCTGTTGCCTAGTTATTAGGCTTATACATGTTCAGTTGTTAAACATTGTAAACTTGGTTTTAACAATAATCTTAGATTTGCTCTTGCATGTGCAAGCTGAATGAAACTAGATTTCAGAGGGTTTAATTTTATGGCGTTGGTCTCCAATGAAATATTATTTCAGAATGATAGGTTTAATAATTAAAATGTAGTTTTTAAACTCAATATTAATAGATTGATACCAACTCATTGGATAGAACTCTCATTGGGTATACAGATTGAACTTGACAGCAGTTTTAGGTTGTAGGTGGTTCTAACACCTGGAAATAGTTTTTGATTTGTAAAAAATGGAGCACAAATCCTAAGGACATGACTTACAAAATTATCAGCCATAGCTTGGTAATATACTAAACGCTCTTACCTTTTCCATCTCCATTGATAAGCTAGTATCCCTAACCTTTATAAGCTTTGGTATTCCACTGATTGACATTACATCGTAGCAAACTTATAAGTTTGTGTACGGTTATAATTCCATTATACTACATTTATTTAAATAAGTGTGACTCATCTTGTAACAGTATTTTAGTCAGTGAGTATCTTTAATTCTTGTCCAATATGATAATAGTTTGATTAAATTAAATTTTTAGATCAAGCTTATGAATTTTGATAACTCATTGTATCATATTGTTTATTTGGGGTAGGAGGACCATGAGACCAACACTACCGATAAATTCATTGTATCATATTAAGGATGTTTTTAACCTACTATATTCTTTTTTAGCACTAGGTGGTCCCGACCTGAGGGGGTCACCAAACTAACTTACTATATCCTTAATTTCATCTAGTCTCACCAACTTTTTTAGTAATCCTTTTCAGATATCCCAATATCTGCTCTTATAGGGATATTTAAGCCCTAATCATCTGGCAGATTTTACTGTTAAAATATTTAGGGTGGTGTTGTAAATGGTCTGACCAACTTTCTAGTTATTAATTATTTTCTTAATTTAATATTTTAACTAATATTTAGATAAAGGATTCAATTAGTAGACTGCGCCAATGTTAATCAATAGGATTCATTTACTAGAAATTACTTCACCCCACGGCCCACATTTTATGTGTTGTTATAATTTTGGTGATATATGTAATATACACCAAGAGCTTTGCTCAGGGTAAAAGCCTACTGAGCAATGGATGGACGATATGATTGCTAATCATCAATAAATACCAATGAAATATTAATATAAGGAGTTATCACACCAACTATACCAATTTATTCATTTATTATATAAAATAATGGGCTACTTCCACTAACCCTTTCCTAATTTCTTCTCTTCTTCTTCCAAAAACCACCTATTCTCATTCTCATGATCAACTATTAATCCTTGGTATTCCTAATTAGTTTCAACCCTTCTACTTAGTAATTATCTATTTGCTACAAATTTAGGTGTTTGTTCTATCATTAAGGCTTTAGTGTAATTCTCTCAATTTGCCAAACTATGAATACTTCAATTGATTCACCTCACATCAATATAATCTTCCACTCAAACTTGAAGCTCACCTCAACTTAAAAATTATAATCTGCCAGATATATAGCTTATCATCTAATCATATCAATTTCTCAACATTACCCCCTTGAATGGACAGTAAGCTCTTATTAATTTTATACTCAGTGAACTTTGTGTGAACTTGGTTGATAATCTGATCACCCACAGGTTCCTTAAAGGTGTAGGCATTAAAACCAGCCTTCTCTATTATTTCAAATAGTCTAATCCAGATGATAGCGTGCTTGTTCTTCCTTCCAAATCCATGTTGGTCATGTAATAAGATATGATCTCCTACAGTGAACTGTGGGAGTCTGATACATCTACTTTGGTCAGCTGCCTGATTACAAATCTTTTTATCTAAGCTGGTAGAATAAGCTTCCATTTGTAATTTTATCATCATATCCATTAAGTTGGTCAGATAACACTGTGGGTCTACTCTGCCATCTACTCTGCCATTATCCTCCACGCAGGAGTAAAGGAAAGCATGTAAAGTCAGATGTCTACCATAGAGCAATTAGAAAGAACTATTACCCATTGAGAAGTGATAACTGATATTATAGACAAAGACAGCGGTAAACAGGAGGGTATTTTATTCAGAGGGCCAATCCTTTATCAGCTTCCAAAGAATGTTTACCAATGTTCTGTTGACCCATTTCAATATTGATTAAATTCAGGGTGGTAGGGTGTAGTCAAAAAGTTGCAGATTACTATCAGTTTGTTCAACTTGGGCAGGATATGCAACATGAAATTAGTTCTGTTGTCTATAAGGATAAACTGCGGACAGCCATGTTGCTGTATGTCACAATCCATGATAAACTTGGTGATGGTGATATCTCCCAAATCATTGATTTCTCTTGCTTCCACCCATCACATCAAATGATCAATTGATACTATTTTATATTTAGAGCAGTTTGCACCAGTCGTAGAGGCCCCACCACATCAAGAGAAACATTATGTCATGTGAAGCAAGGCTTAACCAGCTGGCAGGTGATCTTGTGGAAAGGTTTCTCAACTTGGCACTTATGACAACAAGCAATAATCTCAAGCACATCATAGTGCATGCTCTCCTAATGGTAACATGGTCACAAAAATTCCAACATCTTATGCAACCCTCTGTGACCTATCACCCTATGTGCATCCAAGATAATTGCTGGCCTGGCGGAGGGTTTCAGGAAGATCAGCATCAATTCTCCAATTCTCTTATATAATTTTCTATTGCACAATATGATATCACAGAAAATTCCTTCTATCACTATCACCTGTGGCAGCTCATCATGATAAAAACTTATAATCTTCTTCTCATACATTATGTCCACCAAATCCACCATAATGTCAACCATTGGTAATCATGAGAGACAGTCAACATTCTAATTTTTGCTCCAGACCAGTGTAAACTTCAAAGTCATACACTTAGAGCTTCAATGTTCAGTGTGAGCTGCTCTTCTGGTTCCAAAAGATTCTGCAGCCAATGCAAAAAGGTATGATCAGTTACCACTTTGAACTTCACTGTGTGGAAGTATCTCAGAACTTTTTATAAGCATATATCACCACCAAGCACTCCCTCTCAGTCATGGTGTAATTTACATTAATGACAATTTGGGCTTCAACTGCAAAATGCAATAGAGTGCTTCACACCTTCATCATCTTTTTGGGATAATACTGCCCCTATGGCAGAAAGGGAAGCCATGTATAAAATAATTTTATTATTGAAATTAGGGTATTGCAAAACAGGCGCACTAACCAACTCGGTCTGCAGGACATCAAAAGCATTCTAGCATTCCATCCAGTCAAAAGTGGCGTTATTCTTTAACAACTCAAAGAGCGGTGCCCCAATATAGCTGAAGTTGGGAATGAACCGCTGGTAGTAACTGGCCATCCCTAAAAAACCTGGATATCTCACTTGTTACCCAGCCAAGTCAGCTTACATATAGCTTTCACCTTTTCTGGCTGCAGTTTAAGCCCTTTTTAGTCCACCACGAATCCAAGGTTTTCCAGTTGCCCCTTGAAAAAATAGCATTTCCAAGGCTTGATATTGATGTTAGCAGCAAGTCAGTGAAGCACTTGTTCTAAGTGGTAAGGTGCTCTGTGAACGTCCAGGAGAATATGTTGATATTATCAAGGTAGACTAGAACGCAGGAAAGCTTCAGGTCACCCAAGATTGTATCCATAGCATGCTGAAACATAGCTGGCGCGTTACAAAAACCCTGTGGCATACATATAGGATGGAACAACTTCTTTGAGGTAATTATAGTGCACTTTCATGTTCTGCTGCTGGCAACTCAATATGCCAGTAACCTAATATCAAGTCCATGGTGGAGAAATATTTAGTGTCTCCCAGCTGATCTAAAGCATCATCAATACGTGGGAGAGAATAGGAATCCTTCTTAGTGATGCTATTAAGCTTCCAGTAGTTGATAACCACCCAGTTTGTGCTATCTTTTTTTTAACAGAGGCACCGGTGATGCCTATGGACACTTGGATGGCTCTAACATCACCTGCTCAATCAATTTGTCTACTTCATTGGATACTACTTCCTCTGCAGCCTTGGAGCGCTGGATGAGCCATGATTGAATGAGAGGGTGGTCTCCTATGTTTACCCAATGAACCACCCTGCATGTGCATCCCAAAGTCTGGTCATTGGAAGCAAAAATATCTTGATAATTTCAAACAGGGCCATGGACTATCTTTCTTTTCCTCCAACATCCCAGTCAGAGCTTCCCATGGAGCCACTGTCATTACATAAATGAGGCTTTTACAGATAGGCTGAGGTCCTCCCAAGTCCCAAAATCATGAATATGGCAGACTTCATCAATAGGGCCCAAGTGTAAATAAGCCACCACTCTGTGCCTTTGGACTGTCATAGCCTCCTTCTGCAGGTTTGCTAGAAATACCTTCACTTCCCCATTTCCTGGTAGCAATAGCTTGGAGCCACATGGGGTTCAAGCCGTGATTGATGGTAGGGCCCCACAATTTTTCCATATAGCCCTTCAGAGACGTCTATTTTTGAGCTCTGTCCATATTATAACCTGATGCCCAGAAGGTATGCTTAAAGAGCTTGCCTCCCATAGCAGAATACCATTATACTCATAAATTTGGATAGGAAGGGCTCTGTTCCTTGGCTTCATCTGCTGATATCAACCAGGAATTACCTCATCACTATACACTAGATTGATCTGATTGGAGCAGATTTGGTCTTTTTGGACTCCCCTGGAGGTAAAGTAAATGGGGATCTGTTGTCCTAGGATACTGATGGTTTCATCTGCCATATTGACCTCAGCCCCAAATCGCCACATGAATGAAGCTCTGATCAACATGGCATGATTGTTATTAGGCAAAACCACAGCTGGAGCATATTTACTGACCAACTAAACCTTAATGACAACATGTTGCATGCATCCTCCAACACAGTGCTCTGTGCCCCACAGTCCCATACACTATTATGTGTTCCACATCTGGTTTCAATGGAAGCTTAGTCACAAGCTAGGTAGAGATTATATTAACTGAAGCACCAGTATCTATAATTGCCCAGATTTTTGTGTTCTGAAAAAAATTATCAAAGTGGGTACACTCTGAATAAGAACTGTTGGTGGATATTACATGAACATCTAAGGGTTTTTTGTTATACAGAAAAGTGATAATGCCAGTGCTAACATGAGGATACTCGCAGGAATTTCTCTCTACTGTAATCGCCACGTTCACCCTTCTAGAGTTGCAGCATCTTAGAAGATCCACCATCGACTGTACCATTATACTCAAGGATTTGCCAGGCGTATGGTTTTTGCGCACCTTGGTGTAACTCCAAGTCTGCATTATTGGGTCTCTCCCTCAGTTTGAGGCCAATGTATATTATGAAAATTTGTTGATATATTATATCGTCAGGGTGTGTACTGTTGCTGACATAAAATGACTCGGGGGATCATCAGGGACAAATAGGTTTGAATTAGTGGAAGTAGAGCGTCAAGTTTCTAATCTGCTTAAACTTTTCCCTGTTCATTTGGGGCATCTGGGACTGCATGGACATTCAATTTGCTCAGACAGCTAGCTGCATAATGGCCTCTTTGGCCGCACAAGAAACAAGCATTTTTATATGGCACTCTTCTCTGTATCCCACCCACAGATCTAGGTCAGAAATTAAAGGAGGTATTGTAATTTGGCCAAAGATGAGCTGATTGATAATAATGGGGATGGAAAGGAACCTCCAGAGCGTTAAGTGGACAAGGATTAACCAACAGATAATAATTGAGTTGTTGATATCCATTTCCTGATGGGGATTTGATGGCAGTTGCATGGGCTTTCCTCTCCACATTGGGAGCACTAAAAGTGATAAATAGATGGCTTAAATACTGACAATTTTCACTAACTCCGCATCACCTTGAAAAAAGTAGGACAGAATTATACAGTTCTCAATATGGCTTAACAGCCGCTGTCATTGCTATGCCCACCTCCTTGTTAGTTGAAATATTCGCTTCCTTAACACATGAGCTTCCACCATGAACTGCTCAGCGAACTCCACTAAGGACTCATTCTTTTGAAACTTTATTGTCAGAAACTTTGCTTTGCGCCGTGCCATTTTTGTTATACCCCCAGACAGGTGGATCATGTTCTCTTTCACCTCTTGATACGTTATGGTACTACTCTTAAGGTAACATGTGACCTGGTCAGCGCTCTTGACATCTAGAGCAATATAACAACAGTTTAGCTTTCCACTGATCATAAGCCCCTTCTACTGCAAATTTAAAACGTTTAAAATCTGGGTATGTTTCCATTACAATTAAATAGGGCAGCTTATCAATACAAGCCCCTTCCTCTTTAGTGACACTACCATTTTTATGCTCTGCACAGTTTAGCTGCTCTGTAGTGTCACCCAAATGGTCGTCAAGTTAGCTGCTTGGCAACCCACTAGGTGCAGCTGGCGAAAGGTCTTGTCACGCTGATCCTTTATACCCCTATTTTTTCAGAAAAGCATTTTGAGCCTGGAGTAATGTATTAAAGGCAAGTTTTAGTTCTGCATATTGAGATAACTCATTAAACTGAGGTAGTACCCCATCAAGGGAACCAGTTGCACCATTGCTTTGCAAATATAAAACTTTATAAGATGTTGATCAATGGCCCCTCTGAGTGAGCACCACTGTTAAGTTTTGAAAATATTAGGTGAATCCGCTGAGCTGATTGCACAGGGTAAAACCCACTGAGCAATGGATGAGCAATATGATGATTGCTAATCCTCAATAAAAAATAAAGTATTAACATAAGGAGCTCTTGCCCCTCCAGAAACCAGTTTATTTTATATATAAAAATAGACTACTTTCACTAAAAACCTTTCTCTTCCCTCTTTTTCTTCCAAAAGACCCCCAACTTCATTCTTACAATCAACTCTTAATCCTTTGTATTCCTAATCAGTTTTGATCCTTACGCTTAGTTATTCTCTATTTGCTACACTTTTAGGTGTCTCATTCTATCATCGAGGCTTTAATGGAATTCCCTCAAATGACAAAACTATGAATACATCATTTGATTCACCCCACATCAGCATGATCTTCCGCTCAAACTTGAGGCTCACCTTGACTTATAAATCACAATCTGCTGGATATATGGCTTATCATCCAGTCATATCAATTACTTAACACATGGCATTTGAGATGATAATATAAGTAATGGGAAATGTGCTGGTGGGGATTTAATAATTTTTAATAAATCAATCCATCAGCTAACTACATATAAAAGCAGGGATCACTGGACAAAATAATATATTCCCTTTAATCTGTTATCTAATTATTAGTTAAAGTAAGAAATTAAATGGGTAAAAATAACATAACTAGATGGTTGGTCAAACCAAATACAACACTTCTGATGAAGGAAAAAAGATAAAATGGGGCATAGAACAGGAGCAGGCCTTTGGTGAATTGAAGGTAAGATTGGTAGAGCCAATCTTGGCCTACCCAGATTTTAATAAAACTTTTTATCTCTACACAGAAGTGAATGAGTTGATCTTGGTTTAATACTGGCCCAATTGTATGAAAAAGGGGTTGACCATTCAATCAAGTATTATTCAAAGGTGTTTAGTAAAGCCAAGAAGAACTACACTGTCACAGAGAGAGAGTGCCTGGAGGTGATACAAGCAGTTATGCATTTATGACTTTTATAATCTTGTCATTGTTTGATATGCTGTAAGGGTCACACAGGGTCAAACCCACTGAAGAACAGATGGATACTGTGAGGATTGTTAACCCTTGAAACAACTTTAAAGACTTAATAAAATATGAAGCAATTAGCTCTGACCACAATACAATGTTTATTTTAGTATTAGAAGATTCCTTCTCCGCTTTCTACTTCCTGTTAACAACCCTCCTCTTCAATCTTTCCATCTTGCTTATATATCTATGACTTTAATTGATACCGCTCCTTTGTCTTAGAATATTTGGTTCCACCTTATTCACATTGTCTGGCAGAGTATGCTATTCTTAAATTTGCTATCACTTAGTTCGAGGCGATCTACTAAATATTTATCAAACGTTGACATTGTCTTATTTCCTTATTTGGAGAAAATTCAATAATTCCCTTTTTTTTAGTACTAGATGGTAAAAGTACATGATCACAATGGGGCTTCGAACCCAGGTCACCAGCTTCCCCAACTAAGCGCCTTACCACTTAGCTACGAAGCCTTTTCAATAATTCCCTTCCTGACCCAAAATCGCCTCATCCCAAGGCGCTCAATTTTTATTTATTTATTCAAGGTATATCAACCAAAGGATGTACATTACTGATGCTCAAACAAGCTAAAAATTAAATAAAATAAAATAAAATAAAATCTTAAAATGAGACAGACTGATCTGCTCAAACTAATGCAAAATTCAAACAAAACACACCAACCAAGTCTGAAGCAGAAACCTCTATACATCCATGGTGGTGGGTGAAGGGGGATTGGGAGGCTCTTCTTCCTCACCTGTTGGGGACATGTAGTGACACAAAGCTGATAGCACTGGTGTGGGCGCATCAAGGAAAATGGGGTCAAAATAACAAAGGGGTGCTTGCAACTCAATGTGTGCAATGAAGAGGGTGAAGTTATAGGTTGTAAGTGCTTTTTCAGCCTCAAGGCGTACTTTAGGTATGATGGCAATGGTTGCAAGGTTGTTGCAGGTAATGCGGGTCTTTAGGCTGAGCTTTGTGACCACTAAAACTTTTTGAACTGCTGAATTTGCCACCTGATAATATCGGAGATGTTCTTTTTTATGTTTTGGAAGCATGGTACTAGGTAGGATAGGAGGTGGCAGGCCCGTAGTCAGTATTGCAACTGAAATTTTCAACGGCCTTATGGGTTGGGCGACATTTGGGGAGGCAAATACCTCTTCAGCTAGTTGATGGTCACTTATGAATGGGGTGGCATCAGGGCGAGGCACATAATGGCGCTTTGTAAATTGGGCCACATATTCATTATTGAAATACATTTCAAATGGAGGGAGCCCAGCCCATTTGGATTCAGGGATAAGCTCACCTGATTTTTCAATCTCAATCAAATAATCCCATGGGTTTTGGTTGAATTTGGTTGGGTTATATGCATATAGGTTATCTGTGGCGTGTGGCTGGGAGGATGGTTTAGAACTTACTTTAGTCCATTCTGGCCCCTGATTGGTGGGTTCAGGGAAAGAAGTTCGTTGAGGTAATTTTTAGTTGATTGATTCAGTGGTTGCTGTGGCTACCACTTTGGGGGAGGGGGGAAGGATAGTGGCCCATTCAAAAAATGTTATTGGATCAGCTATGGGATCATCATGCAAAGAGTCAGATGTGGATGCCACAGCTTGTGAGATGGTGGGGCAGCACCGTTTCAAATAGTCCAGTTTAAAACAGGTAGGGCAAATGGTATGCCCTCCATCAACTCAAGCCCAAAAAGGATGGTCTGGGGTAGAGGGGATAATGGTGTGAGGGGGATTGAGAGGGCTATTTAAGTTAATACTGGACAGATATTCACAAAGGTGCGGAGGCCTATGAGGTGAGTGGCTCCGCTGAGAATCACAAATTGTATTATGGGATTGACCTTATTCTGATAATCCAGCGATAATTTCATTAATTAAATTTTGGGTGATAGGTGGGTAAGGAGGCCCACAAACTGAACTACAAGAGTGGTATCAGTGGCAACTGGGTATGAGTAGTTGGAAGGGGTCTTCCTTGGAACACCAGGGGGATGGTAGCTGCTAATGCAGCATCAGCTTCACTTGAGAATCTGAGATCAAAATACCCCTTGAAAGGGGTGGAAGTCGATGAAGCCTGTAGGCTGCATAACAGCCTGGGCTAATTTGAGAATGGCTTTATTTGAATATGGGAACAACTTACCATATTAAACCATAGGCCAAATTGCATGTTGCTCTGGGGGAGCACAAAGGGGCAACGTGGCACTGCCTGAGTTTGGGCAAGATGTAAGGATAAGTTCTTAGGCGGGACATAGCATGCTGAAAAATTTGGAGGGCTAGCCAATCCATCCTGAGCATGTTTTGGCAATGGCTGAAAACATTTAGGAGGTGGTGCACCACTGTCCCATGTGGGGGAAGTGGGCATCAAACACATTGACATATGTAACTGAATAGGGTGACAATGAGTGGAGCTGTTTTTACTAAATTTCAAACTATGATTAAACCAAAAGTGACGAAGGAGAGAGATAGAGGTGCTAAAATATTAGTAGACTGTAAACCCTAGTTAGCGGATTCTAGCCAATCTTCCATGGCTATTTAGGACTTATCATCCAGTCATATCAGGATCTCAACATTGACACTATTGAGAAATTGATATTACTGGATGATAAGTCACATATCTGGCAGATTGTATTTCATGAGATGAGGTGAGCCTCAAGGTTTGAGATATAGATTATGTCAATGTGAATCAATTTGATCAAAGTAATAATAGTTTAGAAAATTGAGGAAATTCCACTGGAGCCTCAATGATGAGGAAAAACCCTAAAAGTGTAGCAGATAGAGAATTACTAGGCGGAAGGGTTGAAACTAACTAGGAATATCAAGGATTAAGAGTTGAGCATGAGAATGATAAGAGGAAAATATTTTGGAAAAGAATAGAAGAATTTAGGAAAGGGTTAGCGGAAGTAGCCCATTTTTTAGATTTTTATGGATGACTTGAAAATAAACCCTTTTAGAAAACCATCAATGCTAATAGATTAATCTCATTGATGGTTCCTTTGATCTTTCCCAATTTATCTGCATAACTAAAACTCATTCCAAAATCACCTCAATTGCACTTAAATTGTCCCAATTAACATAGCTAATAATAGATATGATTTGATCACATTATGGCAGATTATGGGTCCACTTGGGTGCAAAGTGGTCTCATGGCATTAACTAAATTGCACCACCTAAATTAGTGCACTAATCTTAATGCACTAAGGCGGAATTTTGGGTTTGAATAGTGAAATTGATTTATTAAGCACTTAAACATAGATGTCCCAATTAAGGGCGTACTTAGTGCTATTGAGAGGCCTGCTGACATCCCAATTAGGGGTGAATCATCTTTTATGTTCATATATTTTATTATCCCCATTTATTATTAGACGTCAAGTTATGATGCAGCTCTAATCGGGAAGATTTTGATGTTAAGTTTGCAACCCAAAATCGTCCCAAATATAAGAGTAAAATTGCCTCTAATTGGGCTGAAACAATTGTTATTTTTAGTCTTTTCATGGGCCAAATTAACTTGGGAATTTTTTGTAATTATTGCCATGACCAGCAGAGAATTGGCATAATATGAATGAACTCATCTAATAGATGAGTTTGGCCAGGAGATGCCTGAGAGATATATTTTAATGGCGCCTGGCCAATTAATAAAACATCATCATTTAACATTTAAATATGAATCATTAATAACTACTGTCTCTTAGCTTATTAATTATTGTTGTCCATCTGTCATCTGTCTGATATTTGCATCTATTGCCATTACATCTATATTAGATAGTTGTGTGAATTTATACTTCCTGAAGAGAAGTACATAGTTACCTGATGGAGAAGTTCCCAATTATAGAGGAATAATTTCCTAATTTTGTACAAAGACAGAAGGTCTCGTAATTGTTGTTGCTAGTAGACTTAAGAAATGGTGAGCGTACTGGAGTTACTTGGCTATTATTGAGGATTACCAGAGAATCTACTTTCCAATTAAAAGCAGGAGTTTCATTTGAAAAAGTGAGTTTTATCCTCAAAGTCATTGTTAAGTCATTTTAGCTTGCACCATCAGCTGAAAACTCAACACCATTATTTTATATAATTATATAAAATGGTATTGTTGGAATGATAGCTCCTTATATCATATTTAGTTTTTTTATTTATTAAAGATTGGTGATCTTCATATCATCCATCCGTTGCTTGGGACTGAACTTGTGCAATAAGCTCATAAAATTCACCCCCTACTACCAAAACTTAACAGTGGTGCTCACTCAGAGGGGCCATTAATTTACATATTAAAGGCTTTATTTTAGCCATGCAATGGTGCAACTGGTTCCCTTGATGGTGTACTACCCCAGCTTATTGAGTTATCTCAATATGTAGAAATGAAACTTTCATTAAATACACTACTTCAGGCTTAAAAAAATGCTTTTCCAAGAGAATGAGGGTATAACAGATCAGCTTGACAAGTGATTTCACTAACTGCACCTGGTGGGTTGCCAAGACAACCAACCTGCCAACTGCTTGAGCAATGTCAGACATTTGCCTTCTCAACTGAAAAAGAAGAATGTTTTAGGTTGAATTCAGCCAAAAAGGGGAAATATCAGCCATTTCCAATATTTTAAGGTCATTAAGAGAAAATTTATTAATAATAATATTAATAATGTCGATGGAATCAGCCAAAAGATTCTGACCAAATCACAGTGAAACCCTGTTAATCGTGGAAACACTATTTTGCAATCTTTATGGGCAAAACCAAAAATCAGTTGTTCAAATTACTCCAAACAACTAACAAACTTTGGGCAACTATCAGAAGGAAATCACCTTCTCACCTTTAAGTCCTTCAACCCACCTGCGCGGGGTCCCCCCTTTTATAGGGATGTCAGGGGTCCCCCAAGGTGAAGAAAATTTCTCAAATGGGGATTAGCTGAAGTACATACAATTGTTACCTCATGGGTATGTTCTAGCCAATTATAATTCCCCTTCTTTCATTCCGTTAAGGTAAAGTGAATAAATCAAGTTCCCATACGCTATTCTTCAATATAACCTAATTCAGAGTTAAGCTACACTATTCTGAACATATCCTCAAATTCCCCTCAACCCTCCAAATACTTTAAATACTGAACGGTCAACTTTTTGGGAATCGTTATTTTCCTTTTCCTGTTTTTACTAATAAAAACTCTAAAACCTAAGTTTTTTATTAGTTTATATTTATTAGATTATTCTTTCTTTGTGGGATCCAGAGGCGTTAGCACCAGCGAGCACCAACCAGCTGGATTCCTAAAAGCAACACTAAGTGAGGCTATAATGCGCTGAGCATAAATAAATAGTAATGCTGGAGAGTGAGGGGTTTGCATTGACAAGCTACTCACATTTAACCGTGATGGAAACATACCAAGACTTTTAAGTGGTTTGAATTAGAAGCAGGAGGGGCTTCTGATCAGAAGAAAGCCAAACTGTTGTTATCTGCTCTAGATGTTGAGAGCACTGGCCAGGTTACATGTTATCTTAATAGTATTACCATAACGTATCAAGAGGTGAAGGAGAACATGATCCACCTGTTTGGAGTGTAGCAAAAATGGCACGGCGCAAGGCAAAGTTTCTGACATTACAGTTTCAAAAGAATGAGTCCTTGGTGGAGTTCTAGGAGCAGTTCATAGCTGAGGCTCATATGTTAGTGGGAGCAAATATTTCAACTAACAAGGAGGTGGGCATAGAAATGACTGAGGCTGTTAAGCCATATCAAGAACTGTATAATGCTATGAATCACATTCTTCAAGATGACTCAGAGCTATTAAAGATTGTCAATTTTTTATGCCATCTATCTATCACTTTTAATGCTCCTGATGAGGAATGGAAAGCCTATACAACTATTACCAAATAACATCAGAAAATTGACAACAACAACTTAGTATAATCCGTTGGTTAATCCTTATCCACTTAACGCTCTGCTGGGTCTTTTCCATCCCTACTATTCTCAATCAGCTCATTAATGGCTGAATTACACTCCATCATTTAATTTCTGTCCTGGGCCATTTGGGGTTACAGGGATGAGATTCATTTAAAAATGCTTTTTTCTCATGAGTCCAAAGAGGCCATATGTGGCTAGCTGTTTGGGCAAACTGAATGTCCATGAAGTCCCAGCTGCCCAAGCGAATAGGTAAAAGGTCAAGTGGAGTAGAGACTGGATGCTCTACTTCCACTAATTCAAAATTTATTTGTCCATGATTTTCACGAGTCGAATTGTGTTGGTCCTGGTACTCACCCTGGAGATTTATTATACCAACAAACCCATACAATATCTTGGCCTCAAATTGAGGAAGAGACCCCAATAAAGCAGATTTGGAGTCCCGTTAATATGTGCAAAATCCGTACGCCTGGCAAATCCTTGAGCGGAACAATACAGTCAAAGTCAGACCATCAAGAAATGTTGCAACCCTAGAGAGGGTGAATGTGGCGATTCCAGTAGATAAAATTGCCCAGGAGTATCCTCATGTCAGTGCTGGTATTATCATTTTTTGGATACCCAAAAGCCCTTGGATGTTCATGTAATAAATACCAATGGTTCCTATTATTTAGAAAGTACATACTGTGATACTTTCATGAAAAAGACAAAAGCATGGTCAATTATATATACTGGTGCTCCTGTCAATATTATTTACACCAAGCTTGTGGCTAAGCTTCAACTGAAGTCTGATGTAAAACACTGAGTAGTGTATGAGACTGCAGGGGCACCGATCACTTTGTTGGAGGGCACTTATAGCGCGTTGCCTCTGAGTTTTGGTTTGATTGGGGCATCCACTCTGGAGGTGGTTCTGCCTATAATAACTATGTCATGTTGAAAGGGGCTGTATTCATGTGGTGATCTGGGGCAATGATTGATATGGAGGAGGGAACATTTAATATTCTGGGACGACAGATCCTCATCTATTTTACCTCCAATGGAGTCCTAAAAGACACAATCCACTACAGCCAAATTTATATTACAATTAGTGACAATGTGACCCATATTTGATATCAGCGGATAAAGAAGAGGAACTGAGCTCTTCCTAATCAGATTTACAAGTACAATGGTATTCTTCTACAGGCTACGAGTGCTTTAAGCATAGCTTCTGGCATCAGTTCATTATAGTTACGGAGCTTGAATTAGACATCCCTGAAGGACTGTATGGGGAATTTATGGGGCCATAGCAGCAAATGCAGCTAGAACCTTATGTGGCTCCTAAGCTTTTGTTACCAGGGCAGGGGGAAGTAAAGGTGTTGAAAGTGAATTTGCAGAAGGAATCTATGAAGATTCAAAGGCATTTAGTAATGGCTTATTTTCATCTGATTCCTATTGATGAGGTTCACTGTATACACAACTTTGGTTCTTAGGAAGACGTCAGGCTGCCTGAAAAACCTCATCCAACGTAATGACTGTGGTTCTGCGTGAGGCTCTAACTGGTCTGTCAGAGGACCAGAAGGACGGGGTGATGGATCTGTTTGAGAAATACTAAGGCATTTTTGCATTTGACGACCATAACTTAGGATGTGCATGTGGAATTATGCATTGGTTTGACACGGGAGATCATCTTCCCATTCAGTCACAGCCTATCCCTTGCTCAAAGGTGGCGGAAGAAGTTGTATCAAAGGAGATAGGTAGATTGATTAAACAGGGAATGTCAGAGCCATCAAAGAGTCCCTGGGCGTCACCAGTGTTGTTTGATAAGAAAAAAATTGGCACTAACCAAGTAGTAATTGACTAAGTGAAGCTTAAAGGCATCATTAAGAAAGACTTATACCCGCTTCTGTGAATTGATGATGCTTTGGATTGGCTGGGTAGTGCCAAAGATTTCTCCGCTATGGATTTGATATTGGGGTACTGGCAAAATCGAGTTGCTGTTGGCAGAACAAGAGAAGTGCGCCATAATCACCTAAAAGGGGTTGTTCCAGCCTACACATATGCCACAGGGTTTGTGCAACGCCCCCAGCTATATTCCAGCGGGCTATGGACACTACTTATGTGACCTGAAGCTGTCTTGTGTTCTAGTCTACCTTGACATTATTAATGTCTTCTTGCGAACATTCTTAAACATCCTAACCACCTGGAACAAGTGTTCCACTGAATCACCAAATCTAACATCAAAATTAAGCCCCAAAAGTAAAACTTTTTAAGGAGCAATTAGAATATCTCAGGTTATGGTAGACTCAAAAGGGATTAGTCCTCAGCTAGCAAAGGTGGAAGCTATAAGCAAAATGACTCATCCAGGTAATAATTGGGATATCCAGGCGTTTTTGAAGATGGTCAGTTATTACTGGCAGTTCATTACCAACTTCAGTTATTTTAAAGATCCACTTTTTTGTTATTAATGAAAAACGCTACCTTTGACTGGACTGACCGTTGTCAAAACGCTTTTGATGTCTTGCAAACCACGTTGGCTAGCGCCCATTTTGCAATACCTAATTTTTATAAGTTATTTATAGTGCAAATGGACGCATCTCTTTCAGCTGTAGGGGCGGTATTATCCCAAAAAAATGACAGTGTGGAGCATCCCATCGCGTATTGTAGCCAAAAATTAATATGCCCTGAATGGAATTACACCGTGACCAAGCAGGAGTGCTTACCAATAATATATATGTATAAAAAGTTCTGGTTCTACCTTCACGGGGTTAAATTCAAAGTGGTAATGATTATACATTATTGCGGTGGCTGAAGAATCTGTGGGAACCTGAAGGGAGGCTCACGTGATGGGCCCTGAAGCTCCAAGCATATGACTTTGAGATTGTACACCAGACAGGGCGAAACACAGTAAGTGAAATATCTCTCGTGATTACCAATGGTCACCATTACACCAGTTTTGGTGAAATTAACGTATGAGAAGAAGATTATGGGTAATATCACGTTGAGCCGCCACAGATGATCGAAGTGATAGATGGGATTTGCTGTGACAACTTCTTGTGCAATGAGAAATTCTTTAGGAGAATTGGAGAAGTTGACGCTGAGCTTCCTGAAACCCTCCGCCAGGCCAGCAATTATCTTGGATGCACATAAGGCGGTAGGTCATGGAGGGTTGCAGAAGATGTTAGAATTTTTGTGACCATGTTACTATTGGGAGAGCATGCACTACAATGTTCTTGAGACGGTTGCTTGTTGTCACTAGTGTCAAGTGGAGAAACCTTTCCGCAAGGAAACTACCTATCAGCTTTTAAGCCCCATTTCACATGGCACACTGTTCCCTTGATGTAATGGGCCCTCTGATGATGAATGTGAATCGCTTTAAATATATACTTGTAGCCTTATATCACTTGACCAGGTTAATGGAAGCAAGAGCTATAAGGGATTTAGAAGCTGTAACCATTGCTAAGTTCATTATATAGTGCATCATACAGAGACATTGCTGTCCGAAGTTTATTCTTATGGACAATGGAACAAACTATAAGTCACATGTCCTTCCTAAGTTGAACGAGTTGATGTCCATCTGCATGGTCTTAACTACACCATACCACCTTGAATCCAATGGGATGGTCAAACGAGTCAACGGCACCTTGATGAACATTCTCCATAAGCTTTTAAATGATCGACCCACTGACTAGAGACCCTTCTATCCACGCCACTTTTTCATACAATATTAGCTAACATTTGTCAACAGGGAAAATCCCTTTCAATTACTTTATTGAAAATATCCAGCTTTGCCAGCATTGATTTATTCCTGTGTGGGTGATACCAGCGGAGTAGAGCCCCAGGGCTATTTAACTAACTTAAAAGACACACTGATTAAACTTCAAACTGAAGCCTATTCCACTAGTTTAACTAAGGAGATTTGGGATCAAGCGGCAGACCAATGTAGACGCAGCAGCCTCCCACAGCCCGTGGTAGGAAATTTTGTCCTGTTCCATGACAAATATGGGTTTGGAAGAAGGAACAAGCTCGCCACCATATGGATTGGACCGTTTGAGATAATTGAGAAGACTGATGTCAACGCCTACACTATTAAGGAATCTGCAAGTGGTCAGAATATCAGCCAAGTACATGCAAAGTTCCTAGGGGCATACAAGCAATAGGATCTATTGTCCAGTCAAGGAGGCAATGTTGATAAATTGATATGACTGGACAATAAGTCACATATCCGGCGGATTGTGTTTCATGAGTTGAGGTGAGCCTCAAGGTTTGAGAAGTAGATTATGTCAATGTGAAGCGAATTTAACAGTTTAAATAATAGTTTGGCAAATTGAGGAAATTCCACTGGAGCCTCAATGATTAGGCAAAACCCCTAAGAGTGTAGCAAATAGAGAATTACTAAGCGGAAGAGTTGAAACTGACTAGGAATACCATGATTAAGAGTCGAGCATGAGAATGATAAAAGAAAGGTCTTTTGGAAAAGAAGAAGAGATTAGGAAAGGGTTAGCGGAATTAGCCCATTATTTTATATAGTGGTAAATAAATTGGTATTGTTGGGATGATAGCTCCTTATTTCATATTTAGTTTTTATTATTTATCAATGATTGGCGATCTTCATGTTGTCCTCCCGTTGCTCAGGGGACTGAACCCTTGCAATCAGCTAGCGGAAGTCACCCCCTACTGCCAAAATTTAACAGACCCTGAATGTAGAGGGTATACTTCATGGTCATGATTCATCATAATCTACAGTTGGTTTCAGAATATGATGATCCTGACGAACGCCTTTCCATATGGGCAGGTCTGCTCCAGGAATATGATTTTGAGATCATCCACTGAGAAAGGTAAAAACACCTTAACACAGACAGATGTCATGAATTCCAGTGCTCCACTTACAAGCGCCAGAGAGTGATTGACTGTATGAATTAATTGGTTTACCAGAAGAAGCATGCCAGGCCAAAAGAATTGGGTTAAGACTGTCCTGAGAAGGTGCTATAAAGATACTTGATGTGTTGATGGAAAGCTACAGAAGAAGGTTCATAATAATTGGTACATATAAATCAACCCAGTGATCAGATAGAACTAGTAATATAAGTGTACAAGCACGTCAGCCATAGCGTTTTCAGAAGATGTTAGCCTTCCTGAAGAAGTGGTTCTACAGGTAGTCCATGTTCAATGAAGTTAATCAGGCTTTGTATTGTGTATATATCATGAAAGTTGTCCGCTGTAGAAATTCTTCAAGTTTACCATAATCCCACCTACAGCCCCATTCAGTAATTTGTCTATTAACATGGTGAGACCACTTATAAATGCCTTCAGTGAATCAAAGTTATACTTTTAGCCATTTACCACTTTCCCAAGTAGGGTCAAAGCCTCTGGATTCAAGACATACACTGCAAACTCAACCTCTTGATTACTCTACAACCAAGTTATGACCAGACACGGATGCTCCCAAGTCTTGCTTTCAGATAATAATAAGAATTTTATATAAGATGTTGTGAGAAAGCTTATGGATTTTAGTCAGAGCGAAGCAAAAATTTACCTCTTTACACACCATCTTAAATGGTAGCGTCAAGATAGTTAATAGAACCCTAAGAGGGATACTTAAAAATATGGCCTTCTTCTATAAGTCAATATGGGATCAATTGCTGCCCTCAACGCTGTTGTCTTACAGGCTTAGCCACCACTGGGTAATTTAGATGCCCCCTTTCAAGGGCCAGTATGGGCGAGAATTGGCATTTCCAACCCTGCTGGCACAGATCATTACCACAGACTCAAAGAACCTGCCGCCTGGAAGTTATCAACAAGTGCTATTGGATGAACATATTAGAATACAAATTGAGGCCCTAAACAACATAGAGGCGGCTATCCCTCGAAGTAAATGGGAGAGTCAATGAATCAGGCTACCGGAGCTCATCCTAGGCAATAAAGTACTGTTTTTTCAATTATAGGGGACGGCCAGAGAAGCTGCATGACATCTTGGCTGAACCTGCAACTGTCTTAGCTAAACGAAGATAAAAATACTCAATATGGGATGATGCTACTAACTTTTTATTAATGCATTACATTCACGGCACCTAAGATCATTTCACTTTCTTTTCTTGGGAGAAGAAGTCTCATAGATAAGGCTGCAAAAACACCAGAAGATTATTCCTTGACTGAAAAATGAATAGAGTCCAATCTTACAGCAGAGTTGCGGGCACTTACTAACCATGGATGGAATTAAACAACCTTTTTAAATAAATTCAGACAGGCAAATAATTTTACCAAATGCTCAGGATGACATCATGCAAAATAATTTGATACCTATCTTTTAGAGAAAATTATTTAATAAAAATGATGAAACTTTCAAATTTGGCTAAAAATTTTAATCCCTTTTTATATCTTTGGGGGGCAAAATTTTATTTAACCAAGGTAAGCTGACCAGGGGACAGACATTACAAATATATGTAAAACTAAGGGAAATAACTGACAAAAATAAAATTGGGCACCCCAGGGTACTCAAGTTAACCCTGTTGCCAGTGGGACTGCCAGGTATGGGGGGTTGGTGCACTACTCTGAGGGGGTTTCCCCTGATATGGAGCAGGTGTGAAGGAAAGGGTCTGTGTGGAGGAACCAGAGTGGGAACCATGATTCTATGAGCGCTTTTTGCCTTGGTCTCATATATCCATAGAGCCAGGCTTGGAAGTGCTCCAGTAAGTGGACATGGAATCTGTTAATAACCCCATGAATGGTTGGGACCGTGCCCTTGAACGCATCTAGTGCAATTGTGTGGATTGTCCAAATTGCAATGGGTATTATTAGGGAATGTAGGGTAGATGGGATCAGTGACTCAATCTGGAGCGCAAAGATGCTCTTTGATATCGAAAATTCCTGTTCATTTTGGATCTTAAGCAGGCGTGCGACTTCCTGCCATATAGCTTTGGTTGGGGGCATGTTTCTAGGCGGTGATGTAGGGATCCCTCCCCTCCACATTCCGCACATGTTTTGTGGAGGGAGTTGGAACGGTCCGCCGGCCTATAGGTCCTTCTCAGACAGCGCCAGGCGTTTGCTCTTATCCTCAGCTGTAGGAGTGGGTGGTGAGTCATTTCCCACATTGCCTTCTGTGTGGTTAAATCATAGGGAATGTCCAACATATCTAGGTATTCTATCCTAGCTATGTTTGGGGTTGTTGCGAGCATATATTTCTGGGGGTGGTTTTCTGGGTTTCTTAATTTGAATTGGGGGCTGGGTCGTCCCCTTCTCTGTATAGTACCCATGTTCTCTATGGTCCATCCCATACGGCGGATAGTTTGGAGGATATGTTTGAAATGAGGGAGGTTCCATGCGGACCCGTTGGATTAGGGTGCTTGCCAAGGTATGAAAGTAGTCTGGGTGGACTATGTGGGTTGGTTAATTTGAGCGCCTGTGCAAAGTTAGTCCTTACTGCTCTGGACCAATGTTGTTGTGGGAGGTCTAAAGCAAGGACTTCCTTTATCCAGGTACCTAGGATATGATTGGCGTGGCTCTCAAAATCATTAGTCCCATGCCTCCAATTTGAGCGTGGGCCATTTAGTGTTTCCATCCGTATAGGAGGGTGAGAGCCAGGCCACAGCCAGCCCTGGATAAGCGCGCGGATTGAGGTTATAAAGGTAGGTGAGAAGGCGATCGCGTGGGCCTGGTACCACAGTATTGGGAGGATGAGCAAGTTGGCAACTGTAACTCGTCCTGTTAATCCTGGGGTTCTTCCCTTGAGGGAGGCGACGCGTTTGGATACCCGTTGTAACAGGTTAGTTTCCATTGTCTCATTAGCATATCCCCCTGATTCTAGTCAAATTCCAAGGTGTCGGACAGGAGTGGTGGTGGGAGATGTTGCAAAGTGTAAAATGATTGGGTTTTTTCTTTGTGTGTTGGTATGAGGTTCTGATGTTGTGGCCCAGTTGTTTGTGTATTTGCCTAAGAGGATGATTTCTGTCTTTATTTTGTTGAGTGATGCATCGCTCACCTTGGAGTATTCCTCTAGAGTGCGTTCCAGCTGTCAGGCATCTTCATTGTTGCTATACCTGCTACGCAGTCATCCGCAAAGGCCAGTATCTTGACTTTTGGTTGTCCTTGTTCGGTTAGCCCCATGAGATGTGAGTCAGTTACTCAGAGGAGTGGTTCAAAGCTGAAATTGTATAGCAGTGGGCTGAGAGGATCCCCTTGTTTGAGCCCTCTGTGTGGTTTAATCTTGTTTGTTAGGAATCCAGGGCTGCATACAGCCATGGTTGCAGATTATGTTAGGAGCATCGCCCATTTTACGAATCTTGGTGGGAGTTTGAAGGCATGTAGACATTCTTTTAGGTATGACCAGATAACACGGTCATACGCCTTTTTCTGATCCAAGAAGACCAGGGCACCAGTTGCTTTGGATTGGCAAATGTTTGCAACAGGGTGAATGTTGTTCCAGATTGAACGCCCTGGTATAAATTCAAACTGGTTGTGTGATAGGACGTCAGATGCAATTGCGCCTAATCTAGCTGTTAAAATTTTTGTTAGAATTTTTGTGTCAGTGTTGGAGAGTGCAATTGGGCGCCAGTTGGCCAGGTCCAACTTATCACCCTTCTTATACAAGGTTATAACGTAGGATTCATGGCCTCCTGGTAATAGGCGTGTTTCCAACAAGCTCTGGCTCATAGACGTCAATAGGAGGGGGGCGATTTGTTGAAAATATTTTTTGTAAAATTCGTAGGGTATCCCATCAGGCCCTGGGCATTTCCTACGTGGTGCACCGCGAATTGTCTCCCAAAGCTTCTCCTATGTAATTAGGGATAGTATATTGTAATTTGGTGGTGTACCTTGTATCTCGGCAGTTTGTATAAATTCTTTAATTTTTTGTGAATCTGTTGGCGTTTCGCGATATAATTCAATGTAATAGCGGTGTACTTCCGCCTTGACCTCCTCAGGGCAGTTGCCACAGTGCCATTGGACTTGCGGACCTGTGTGCATGGGCTGGTTTCTGGGAGTGGAATTGGCAGAAAAAGTATGTTAAACAGGTTTCGCCTTCCTTTATGAACTTACCTTTGTTCAATACTTTGATTCTGTGTTGGTGTTAGAAGATGAGATTGTTAAGTCAGGCAGAAATTTCAGCCCATTTGAATCCCCAGTTGGGACTATAGCCAGATCTCAGAGTATTTATTTCCAGGTGGTCTAGTTCCACCAAGGTACGCTTGATTGTGGCTGTGTCCGCGGTGTACTTGTGAGATGCAATATGTCAGGTTTTGTTGATTAAATCCTTTTTGATTTTCCCATGTTCTGATGGGATCTGAAGTGATTAGGGCTGTGAATTCTGGGTTCGTAGCCTTGTTTTTGAACCAGTTGGATATCTTAGGCAATTTTATATTTTCTGGGTGAAGATTTCTCCAAGGCGACACCTGTGTGTGGGATTAGGTTGGCGCTAACTGCACTGTAACCAATCAGTGGTCAGAAAAATTTGATCTTTTTTGTTGTAAATTTGGAGATTCTTGAGTGGTGGGATTGTGGGATGAGGATGTGGTCAATGTGACTCATCGATATGAGCGCTCCCTCACGTATGTTGGGCTGCATCATATGGGGAAGGAGTGGTGAACTGGGGGGGAAGAGCATCCTGTAAGCCAAGAGATGCCTTCATTGTGTGGAATTTAATGTGTCCAGGTGGGTATCCCCTGGGATTAGGCCATCGATCCATATTGGGGTTATCCCAACAGTTGAAATCGCCTAACATAATGGTATCTGGTGGGAGGGTGAGAGTAGAAATGTTTTCAAAAAATTGTTTTCTCTTGATTGCAGTGCATGGTGCATAGATACATGCTATCGAAATTAATTCCTCTTGGCATGTGATTGTTGCTACCAGGACTTGACCATGCAAGTGTGATGACGAATTTGCAATTTTAAATTTTTTGTTTTTTTGGATGATCACCCCACAGTGAGACGTCCATACTGATTGTAATGGTGCGACCCTGGTTGACCAGGATCCTTCTTCCCCTTGTAGACAGTGGGTTTCTTGGATGGCCAAGATGTCTACAAGAGGTTTTCGCAGGAATTCCAGCTTTTTGGCTTGGGACATATGAGCCCTGGCTCTCGCGATGTTTAGCATCCCTATTGATACTGATGTGCCCATGGCGCCTCAGGAGCGGTTGGGAGGACCCTCTGGCCCTAACCCACCATGGCTCATTTTGCCCATGCTCCGCATCTGTACTCCAACTCTCTCATTGACAGTGTCAGTTTCCTTGATCTGACACAATGATTCAATGTAATTGCAGTTATTTGAATTTGCATCATCTTTTCCTGCACAGGTCTCATGTTGATTTGATATGGATTGTTGATTGGATTTTATATTTTTTGAGGTTCGACTTTGGTGAATTGTGCACCACATTTTCGCCCAAATTGTGGTTGCATTGTTCCTCAGTATGCGCATGACTGATGTCGCTTTGTGACTCAGTCAGGTTCATGTGAAAATTTTCGGCCTGGGCATATTGTTCTGATTGGTTGTTTGGTGAATATCTGAAATATCCTCCCAAATTTGTCTGGGGTTAATGGCGGACTCTGCATGTGCCACCACTTTGGCCACTGCTCACTTGCGGGATTTTTGTGCCACTTTGCATTGTTTGCTTGTAACTGGGTCCACGATGGAGTATAGTCCATCTTCACCCCAGCGGAATAAGTGGTGACTGTCAGTCATTTTGGCGAAGTTTTCATTATCTTCATCCATTGCTTCCTCACAATAATCATTTTCCATTAAGCCCTATTTCACAGGGCATGCGTGTTCCTTGTGGCCCTATGAGCCACAGTGGTTGCAAATGGGCGGTGCGCGTTCCAGTGTAACTTGGAATGCGGCTGACTGGCCCCCATCTTTGAAGTGAAATTCTGCCATGTGAGGAATTCTGGATAAGTCCTCTTCCACTTATGGGAAGGGGTTGATTATGGCGATAGCTTTGCCTGTGCACAGGTCAGGAATCAGGCGAAATCGCTGTAATTAAAGTTGCTGAATTTCTCTATATGCCACGAGACCTTTGCAGAGCTCCTCCTCGATTACCTTATGAGGAAGGTTGGTGGGGAGCGAGTCAAATGAGATGAACAAAGTTTTCACTTTGTTCCATCTGGTGCGTGTGGTGCGCACAATTTTTTTGCCCTCAGGGAGGGCAATTTCCACACAGATTTTTGCTGTGGCATTGGCTTCATTGGCTGTTTTGAAACCAATATTGATCCAGCTGCAGCCCATGTTGTTGGTGGCTACATACACCGCGTGAGGGAAAAGTGAGGGCTGGGCCTCACATGTTTTCTCCCACAGGGTCGGTGACTCATCCCCAAGGAAGAGTCTGATCCCATGCTCCACCTTTGATAAGGGTTGGTTGAACTGAATGTACATATATTGTGCGTGCTTTACAGTGAATACCATAAACCCAGATGGTGTCTGAGTTTGTGATTTCTTTGCGGATTGGGTTCCTGGTCCCCATCCAGGGCGTTTCTTGCCCTTAGTTACACTGTTAAGTGCACCGTTCGCCGCGACGCTCACCCATGTTGTATTATTTTTATTGATAAAGTCGCCCATCTTTCCTGTGTGTGATTATCCAAATTTGCTATTCAAAACAAATCGTAGTAACTAAAGTGATTGTTATGAGAAAGAAAAATTTTTGGGGGTCAAAATTAATTGCAATTCATTGATAAAAAAAGATTATGTAAATGAATTACCCCAATGGCAATAAGCGAAACTTTTTACTGAATATTACCAAAAGCAGAAATCAATAAGTTTTAAGAATTGATTATAACCTGATGCAAGGCGCATCAAAAGGCGCGCCATTACATAAACCTGATATCAATAAACATATTATTAGATTAGGTAATAAACCAATAAACCAAGGTGAAGTTACAGCTCACAACCCAAAGTGGAGACTGAAGAAAGGGCCCCTAAACATCCAGGTTCAGGGGCAATCACCATGAGAAGTAGCTCATAGTTTAAAAAATTCACCAAAAATGGACAAAACAACTAAAGCCTAAATCAGATGGTGAAAGACTAGGGGATTATAATTACTCCCCAGTATTGTTATTGTAATTGGTTTGACCAACTATATGGATTGGGTGGCTTTATAATATTTAGCTTTTATACTTGAACTAATAATTAAAAAGTGGACTTTTTATCCAGTATACTTGACTCAGCGCACGGCCCACGTTTTTATATGTAGAGCCTAACATGTAGATTTGCTGTTTGTTGAATCCCTAAATCCTCACCAGAGGTGGTTAACCTTGCAGGATAATTCCTGCTTCCACTCTAGTGCAGGTTTTGTTCAACACTTGTTTGAAACCTGTACTGGCTATAAAAAATCTCAGTGTGGTATGTTTATCCTAAGGTCAACTCACCCTAATTAATTTTAAATCTCCACTGGCACATCTCTCATTCCTTTAATGTATCAGGCCATTGGTGCCCTAACCTCAATTATTTTATTGCCACCTATTTTACTAAGCGTATTGTCTACGTTGTCCGTGTGATGACATAAAAAAATTAGTAATATGGTCCTTATATCTATTATGGCCATCTGCCAGCAATCTGACTACATTTGGCATATTACATTTTTTATGGAAATGCTCTGAATGTCATGTTCACATGACTTTTTTTGAAGGGATCAATTGCCAAGAAAAGGTTGGGCGCCAACAGTCAAAAAAGGTCAAGCTAAAGGACCTTCCTGACATAAGGCACACCTTGGACCAACGCTGGGTGCAATCCAGTATGCCAAGGTTGGTTCAGAGTAAGTGCAAGTTGCCCAGCCATATGTAACAGCAATTGCGTTAAAACGGACGTACTACTATCTAAATAATGACAGTTTTATTTAGTTACTCCGTGAACATGGGTTTTAACCTCCATTCAACTTATAAAATTTCCAATTTGTTAGCCTTGACTAGCAATTGATCACTCAAGTTTGGCTAATTTGACATACAGTACCCTGTTAGATGAAAGTGAGTGCTTATTGGTACACCTGGGCTTAGTACCACTTTCACCAATCGATGATCCCCCCACTTTGGTTTAATTATGATTCCTTGAGACTAACCTTTCTTGTTGATCATCTTTCCTTTAAATAAAATTACTCGATAGTTTACGTTTTTTCTTATGTTAACTTGGGAAAACCTGTGAGTGGACCTCTTTAAGGAGGTCTCTAGCAACGTTAGCCAATTTATTTTCACTAAAATTACAACTACATTAGGGGCACCACTGGGATGCCCTGGTTCCCTCCAGACCAAGGCACCCTAGCACTCTAGCCCTGATCAAAGCTTGTATATGAACACCCCTTTGGGGCCCACCCAAGTCTTGTTGTTTGTTTGCTACATATTAATAAATACCGCGTTACACACCATTGCCCTTTGTTACTTTAGCTCCAGCATATTCTGCACGATTTGTCTCACCTTAATACTGACAATTAGTCTCCTGGATATGTGGCTGTGCACCATGCACCACCTCTCTGGGAACTGTAGAGTTAGACACTATCCTGACATTAAATGACCAACCTTTTTATTTTACGTGCATGAACAATTTCTGTGTGGGACTTTCACAAAGTGCAAACTGGGTGCGCCATCTGTTGATCGCAGCCATGGTGAGTATCACCCCCATCTTCTCATTTTGCTAATGGTTGGAGCATCTCAGAATTTTACTTGATACCTCCGACTGGGAAGTACTCACCCTTCTTGTTTGTACATGGTGGATATGAATGCTTTTCAATCCAAGAGTTGTGATTCCCTGACTTTTTACCAAATATAATAAATTTGATATAATTAAAATGCTTTTTTTATAACCTTTCTTTCCGCTTGACATCACTTTTTATTGATTTTTGAAACAAATTCATTGATATTCACCGCCACCTTTACCACATCAGTTTCCCAGTTATGTCCTCAGATCCACTGCCTGCTAGTGCTTACCGCCCAACAGGAAAACTGTGCGGATGGGCTCATCCAGTCCACCAAATACTTTGGGAAAATTTGTCCCTCCAAGGGACTTACCACTGCACCTCACACGTGTCCACCCAACCCACCCCATCCCCTAGCCCTACCTCAATCCAATATTCACTTTTGCCTCCACGTTGAGTACAGATGAGTCATCCCATATGCAGACAAAGCAATTATTGAGTCAGCAACAGCCACCTTTGCACCGGCAGGCTTTATTGACTTTCACCCTTATAAGGGCTATTTTGATATAGGATTCCCCACTAAAGAGGACGCGACCGCTGCTGCAGCAACGCCCTTAGTATACAAAAACACACTCATTACAACCAGCCAAACATGTCTCCCAGATGATACCACACTCATGGTGACCTTTAAAAACCTTCCATCACAATTTCCCCCCAAACAATATATGAAGAGTTGATTTTAGGGCTGTCCACTTATGGCACAAACCACATCATCCAATTTCTTGTCCCAAGTGGTGCTGAGCGCCTAGCGGCACCTCATGTAATGGCCACCGCTCACCCCACCAGCTAAAAATGGCCCAGCACATCCCACCGCATGCCTATATCCCATCCACACCTGATCATTTCTTTTGGGCCCACATCAACAATGACCGCACAGTTTGCCCCTTTTGCCATGAATTGGATTATACCAAAAAGGCATGTCATTACAATTCAAACCCTACGAAAACGGCCAACACCACCCACAAAACCACACCAACTGCGTTTGAATGGAGATTTTGGCTTCCCCCACCCCCACAGGCTGTACGCCCGTTAATCTGATGCAAAATCTAGCAACCCATGCCCAAGCTGGTCAATTTACACCCATGCCAACCAATCAGGCGCAGATTTGGACCCAGAATTCAATCCAGTCAATTTCCTGCCCCAAAGATTACCCAACCCAAGCCACGTCTTACCAAATCAACCATACTCAACTAAAATCTCTGGGACTTATTAGATGAAGTGAATGAATCTGGTGAAATTGTCCCACCGCCGGATTTCCCAATTAATGTCAAACCTTATCTGAATTCAGACTTTGATGCCCCACTCCCGCCCAAAAAATTTATCCCCAAACCCACCACAACCCCTTTCCTAAACGACCTTCAGCTAGCTGAAACCACGGTGGCTTCACCCAAAAGTCGCCATCACAGCAAAGCTGTGGCAGCCTCTGTCATTGAATTTAAAGAAGGGCTGAATATCCCCATGTTCCCTCCCAATTTCCATGCTGTTTCAAAAGAAGAAATTACGTAACTTAATAAAGCTGCCATTGCCACTGTCAAACAGGTCGCTGACTGGCAGGTTTTTCCAAAACCACATGCATCACCAGAGCCAACATTGCAAAATGTTCCCAGCTTTCTGACGCCCACGTCCAAGCTGAACACCAGGTTTCCAAACACATAGAGGCTATGTTCCAGGACCAAATTGTCAGTAAACAGCTCAAAACCTATCTATTTCACCTTAATCCTCATCCAGCAGATGACCCATCCCCCTTGCTCTCAGCATTGATCCACCTCTTCAATGCTGAGCCTGATGATGATGATCTTCCTGATCCCCCTCCCCTCCGCCATGGTGAGATAAGCGGCTTGGCGCTGTGCCACCTGGTAGGTTATTTTTTCATTTTCCTTTTTGTGTCTTGCTGCTCATTTCAGGCAGTTGATTCATATTTTGGTTTGTTTCATTGGAGTTTTCTGTTTGGCAATGTCCACCCCTGGTTGGCATACCTCAAATAAATTTTCTTATAATGTTTTTTCACGGAACCACATTTGGATGGTGCATCTGATATCATTGAAAAATTGACTGGTGGTGATGGCCTTGAATAACAATGTACAAACCTTCGCCAAAATGGATATGAGGTTTTTTGCATCCCAAAACGCATTTTATAACAGTGTTTTTATATAAAACTGAACCATTTATCTTCTCTTATGGCTCAGATATGGACCCATTTTAATATATTAAATAACCCCAGAGAACCCACGCTTGACCGCTACCATGGTCCACAGAACACAGGAGGTGGAAAAGGAGTAACTTCTTCAATATATAAATGTTTATGCAATTGCTGAAGATATGTTGGGATATGTGACCTCAGTAGTAAGAGTGGTCAACTATCCCTCTCAATTTTATGATGTAGAAACATACCCTGGAGACATGGTTATGTCTGAAGAAGATTTTTATGGTGAAGTGCTGGCTTTGTTTGTATAAATTAAGCCCATTCCGGATAGTTTGTGTTAACTGCTACCCTTTCATCCTCTTTAGGTAAAATCAGCACAACTATTTTGGTGGATACCAGAGCCTCTGAGAATTTTATTGACTAAGATCTAGCTAACAACCTTGAGCTGAGTTACTTGCCATGTGTTATGGTTATGATAGGGGCTTCCCAATGTATTCCCACGCTGAAAGTTCTGGGGTAGTGGATTATGAAGTTGGCAGATACCATTTGGCTGACCACTTTTAAGCTATCAAAAACCTCTTTTACCCCATTATTTTGGTATATAGTGGTGGCGAAAATTTGATATCAGAACTAGTTTGAAAGACAATACCTTGTCTTTAATGATGAAGAATGGTCATGTATCTTTTTCCTTTGGCTGAAGCATACTTTCAGGGCGATCTGCCCCACTGGCCCAATATCCAAGCTCTCAATCTTCTCCATTGATGAAGCCCACTCTGGAGGTACCCTTACATTCCTGATTGGAGGGGCTGGAATCTTCGTTTGATGCAGCTTAAGACATTACCCTACCAGCTCAATTAGAGTTTAATTGCAAGTTCAAGCTCACTGTTGATCTGGTGCATATATCTTCTCCCATATATCCTTTGACTGTTCGGGAATAGCAGCTTTAGATGTGTGGATTAAGGAGCAGTTATCTAAAGGTGCGATAATTCAGCGTACCTCTCCTTAAAGCCCCTCAATTCTCTTTTTGGAGAAAGCCAATGGTACCTTATGCCCATGCATAGATTATGGGAGCCCAAACAATGTCACTGTACCAGATTTACATTCCATTCCCTTGGATTCATAGATTGCACGCTATGTGGAAAAGGTGGAAGTCATCTCCAAACTGGATTGCTTAAATGCGTTTAATCAGATTCAGATCAAATAGGATAGGAGTGGCTAACTGCTTTACATACCAGAAAAGGAATTTTCAATTTTGGGTTATGCAATTTGGGCTTATGAATGCTCCTGTTATCTTTCAACGCCGTATTGATGCAGTTTTGGGGTACCTGCTGGGGTTATGCGTGGTTGTCTACATGAATGATATCCTAGTGTTTTTCCTGATTATGAGGTCCATGAAGTACACCTTCAGCAAGTGGTGGAGAGGTTAAAGGCAGCCAACATTACGCTGAAGATCAGTAAATGTGAATTCTTTAAGTCCCAGATCTCCTTTATGGGCAACGTCATGTTTGAACAGGAACATATAATAACTCCAGACAAGGAGAAGAGATTTGTGAGTGGCCCACCCCAACTTCATTCAAGAGATTGAGAAGGTTTTTAGAGACGTGTACGTTCCTTTAAGAAACTCACACACAATCTTTCTGAGGTGGCGGCGCCCCTGTATAAGGCGAGTGGAGCTAAAGTGCTCCAATACTCTCATTTTTCAGGATGATTTTCAAGCAGAAAAGTGCACCCTGTTGCTCAATCCGTCCTTCACCATGTAGATCCCAATAAAGTGTTAATTGTTGCTTCTGACGCCTCCAAATTTGTCATAGTAGCGGCCCTATTACAAGTAGGTGAATATGGAATAGAGCGTCAATGGGATATTATCTGGGAAGATGTCTTTGTCATAGTTACATTACGCCATATGTTAAAAAGTTGATATAACTGGATGATACGCTACCCATATTGGTGGATCAGAGGGGGATTGAGATGAGTCTCAAGGTTTACAAAAAAGGGATACACAAATTATAATCAAGTGAAATGAGGACATTCGGCAAATTGAAAGGATTTATGCTGAGATTCAATACAAATGAGAGTAATTTGAAAAAGGAAGAGGAATAGAAGATTACTAAGCTGAGGATGCATCTGGCTGAGGAACTGAGATATAAAGAGTCTCATGGAAGATTAAAGGGAGTAGTCTTTTTATGAGTGAAAAGGGAGCGCAGAGAAGTCTGCGATTTATATTAAAAATAAAGGTAGAAAAAAGGGGCGATAGCTCTGTATATATTTTATCCAAAGTTATTTATAAAGTCAGTAGGCCTCATATCATCCAATTTGGTTGCTCAGTGGCTCATACCCTGTGCGAAATCAACTTGGCAGAATTGAGCCCAGATGCTGGGAATTAACAGTGGTGCTCACTACAGGGGGCCGCTAAGCAACTGTAGTTGAAGAAACAAAAGCCAATTAATTTACAATGATGAGTCCCCATCCGTTTCAACACAACTTAATCAGATTCTGGGCGCGGTATGCTGAAGAAGCCCAGGAGGCTCCTAACCCTGAAACAACATTATTCACTGTTACCAAACCAGGGGATGATGAAGTTATGATTAATTTGCAAATTGAGAATTGCCCTGAGCTGACAATCAACCAACAAGGACGCTCCTCAAATGTGACTCCTCAACAACTGAGAATATTATGGAATGGCTATTGCGTGGGTATCTTATATATGAGGATGAGAATGGGGAAAATTCCCTGAGTTTATTCTATAACCAACGTGATCAAGAAAATTGATATGCGCTGTATATATCTTATTTAGACGTGACTACTACAGGGTTAGCTCACCGCCTAGGTACCCACAGAATTGAGGAATATTTAGTCACATATGTACAACCTTCAATTCGCCAGCTACTGCATGTGCTGGCTCATCATAATATTGAAATTGGAGATATATTACGGTTTGCACAAGCACAGAAGCATGATACCCACCTTCTGCTCGACCGCCTTGATTGTTTATTTTCAGAAATACAAGGGGCGCTGGCACAGATGAATCATCGTGTTGGGGATGTCCGCCGTTGATTGGACGTTCTGGTACCACAGTTAAATTCAGAATTATCTCGAGTAATAAGGGAACTGCTGGATCAGCATGGCCAATTGGTGGAGTTGATTCAGGACATAACAACCTTGGAGAATAATACTGAGCACTTTATAACGGAGCTAGTTGAATGGTCGGAAGCTCTTGAAGCTGTGATTGCCTAGCTCAAGGAAAAAATGACCCTGTTGGAACCACAAGTGGCAGCCCAAGTTGGCTCCCTATTGACTGAAGTAAACTAACTTTGTATTTAATGGAATACTCAGCAAACAACAAATAATTAGCTTATCCTACAGTCAACATCTCCTGAGTATCTCCAGCTTATCTGTCGAGTTACACAACTGGAAGTCATTAGTCAGGCTGAGTGCCAACGAGCCTTCCCTCTTCCAATTGATATGACAAGAGTATGCAGACATGCAAGGGCGCCTTGATACTCTTCAATGGGCCAATGATGAATTGGTACGGGAATGATCCTACCTTGTTAACCAGATAAATGTCACCAATCAACAAGCAGAAACCGCAAGTCAACAGCAAACCCGCCTGCAGAATATAATTGAAGAAGTTCTTTTGTGAGTACAAGCTGTGGAACAACAATTAACTGAGGAAAGGGGAGTCCGTCAGAAATTGCAACAACAGTATGAAATGCTGCAACAGGAATTTCAGGAGGGGTGGTGTATATGTTATTCAGTTAAAGCAGAACAATTGATTAACAAACAGTTTGCAGAGCGTAATGGAACTGGGAGGAATGGGGCAGTTAGTGGTGACTCAGGGTAAGAATATTATGGATCAGCAAACGAATATCCATTGGGCAGTATGGTGGACCCCCTCATGTGACACCACTTCTCCCGATTCCTTTTTGACAAGTTCAATTTCATCTGGCCAGCTGTATGATAACGTACTAAGTAATGGTTCCCATAGTCATGCTGACAACAATTTGCCTGCCCCTTGCAGCAGGAACCTAGAGCAAAGCGAATTCATTCATATCGAAAAATTACCTCCTTTCAGTCATAACGGGAACCTACATGGTTACTTTAAATGTTTCAAATTTGCTGTGGAAGGGGCTACCAATTGATGAAAAGTGAAGTTGTTGCTGTCCGCTTTAGATGTGGAAAGTGCTGATCAAGTGACCTGCTATCTTCCAAATAGCTCAGTGTCTTATGCACAAGTAAAAGCGATCATTATCTGGCTGTTTGGGGGCGCTAACAAGATGTCTCAACAGTAAGCCAAATTTATGACTATACGTTTTTACCAAAATAAGACCATGTTGGAATTCGCTGAGTGGTTTTCAGTAGAAGCACACGTCCTACTTGAGGCTAATATTTTGACCACTGAGTATGTAGGTATAGTAATGATGGCGGCAGTCAAACCATATTGGGAACTATATAATGCTATGTCTCATGTGTTGGATGGGGATACCAGACTTATTCGAATCATGAACGCCTTGCATTGAATCTCTGCCATGAACAGTGCCCCCAAAGTAGCCCAAAAAATCTCCATTGCCCCCGCTCAATCCCTTTCTGAATATAGGCTGCAATGATTGGGTTATCAGCCTCTGGAACATAATCGTCCCTCATATGAGTCAGTAGACCCTTTCCAGCCTGTGTACGCATCACCAGTTTGACCTTGACCATGGAACCTTACTGGAAAATCTCAACCTGGTCCTTCCAGCCCAAATTATATACGTGCACTTTTTATAAACACTTGCTTCCAGTGCGGACAAAGAGGGCATTATGCAGCCATTCTTCCTAGCAAACCACATGTGTACGCAATGCAAACTAAGATAATTGAGCAGGGAAAAACTCGAGTGGAGTAGAGATGGGACACTCTATCTCCGCTAAGCCCAATTCACTTGTCCCTAACAATTGCTAAACAACTTTCCAAGTAGAAATTGAACCTCATCAGATGATTTGTTATACCAGCAGCTTTCATTGGGTACCCCTGCTTCCACTTCCAAAAGTAAGAGTTTACCCAATCAGGCTGAGTTCCGCCAAGATGTGCAGAAGCCATATGCGTGGCAGATCCTGGAACAGACTGGAACCAGCAACGCGGATCCTTTGCCAAACTTCACTCCTCCAGCAGGGGTTAACATAGCTATTCCGGTGGAGAAAAGCACTAGTGAGTATCCTCAGGTTGGCAAGGGTATTTCTTTTTTTAGTACTAGATGGTCCCAACCCAAGGGGGGATTCATCGATGTTTGGCAAGGGTATTTCTTCCTTCTTGAGTAACACAAAGCCCTTGAACGTACAAGTAATAAACACTGATGGTTCTTCTTACTCAGAATTTAATTATTGTGACATATTCGATCAAAACACAAAAATCTGCGCGACTAAAACACGGGAGCACCTGTGAACATAGTTTCCACCCAGTTGGTGGCTAAACTTATGTTGCAACCAGATTTGGAACATCAAGTAGTATATGGGACCTTGGGAACACATAGCACTGTGTCAAAAGGAGCATATAGCGCGTTGCCTCCACAATTTGGGTCAGTCCAGGTGTCCTCTCTGGCAGTGGTTTTGCCAAAAGCCACTATGAAATGCTAATTGGCGGGCTTTTATGAGAAAATTTGGTGTTCTGATAAATATGGTGGAAGAAACCCTTACTATGTTCGGCCAACAGATTCCAGTATATTTTTCCTCTGGTGAAATTCTCACGGATCAAGTCCAATCCGGTCAAGTCAATCTAGCATACAGTGATGGAGTGATTCCTGTTTGCTATCAGCAACTGAGTCGGTGGACCAAGACCCTCCCCAACTAGATATATATGTACAAAGGAATCCGCTTTACCAACGCGTGCTTTAAGCCTACCGTCTGGACACCAGAGCATAATAGGGACTGGGCTTGAAATCAAAGTCCCTAAGGGGCTTTATGGAGAAATTATGGCGCCTCACCAGCACTTGTGGCTCAAACCACACGTGGCTCCAGGGTTACTGCTTCCTGGGAATGGGGAGGTGAAGGTGCTGCTAGCAAACCTACAGAAGGAGACAAAAACAATCCAGCGGCACCAAGTGGTGGCTTACCTACACTTTGTCCCTATAGGGGAAGTTCATCATATTCATGATTTCGGCTCATGAAAGGATCTCAGACTACCAGCTCACTCCTCATTCGGCGTACTGACTGTGGTTACGCTGGAAACGCTCACAGGATTATTGGTGGATCAGCAAGATAAAGCTATAGCATTATTTGAAAAGTATCGGGATATTTTTGCAAATAACAATCATGACTTGGGGTGCGCACAAGGGGTGGTACATTGGATAGATATGTGTCATGTGAACATGACATAATAGTGGGGATCAACCCCAAAGACAAGGCTGGGCACCTGGAGGCCCAGAAGGTGAAGTTGCAGGCCCTTCCTGAACTAAAGAACACCCTGGACCAACGCTGGGTCTGAGAAAATATGCCCAGGTTGGGACCAGTGGTGCACCAAACGCCCAGCCCCTGACAGCAGCTCAAGCGTTAAAACGAACTATCTACCATATCAAGGCAGATGGTTTGGTTCGCTTAGTTTTGGAACAAGGGTTTGAAACCCATTCCGCCTATGAAATAACGCGCTTGGGTCAAATCCAACTTCAGTCAATAACTTGAGTGAAGTCAGTTTTGGCCTATTTTACTAACTCGGATGGCAGTATCACCCTATTGGTGAGCTGCTGCTTGGGCCCACTCTGGCATAACCCCAATTTCCCCGTCCAAGCTTAAATACATTTTCCCTGACCAACATTTCTTGTTGGTCGACTTCTAAATAAACCTATCCCCCGTTTTAAGTCATTTTTTATTTTATGATATTCCAAACACTCCTGTGCATGAGCCTCTTTGAGGAGGTCTTGCGTTCCATTACACTTGCCATTGCAAGC
>JAKSZP010015036.1:0-54120 GCA_022478985.1 Massospora cicadina
TTTTAAAAAAGTTACTGTTCCCAAATAATATCCCTTTTCCAAAAGATTAGCTTTTCCAACTTATACTTGAGCTTCAAGGGCGTTACTTATCTGAGTCAGTCTTCTCTTGCACTTCCAAATCTTTTTAGTGATTCCCATTTTTTGTCTAACAATAGACAGTAGACAATGCTTCTGAGACCTGACAATTGTCTGTCCAATGTCAGCATATCTTGATGGTTGTCTGTCTGATTTCAGGGACATTTTTAGAATTTTGGTTGGCGAAGTGGCTTTAAGAAATTTGCTGAACAACTCTAATTTTTTTATTGATAGGAAGGGAACTAGTCTAGGAGAACTGTTTTATTCATATGATGAGTATATAGGGATTGTTCCGCTGGAAAGTCAGTATTTTATAACAATTAATTTGTAAAAGGTTATATTTTAGGTCAAGGGATGACCATGGAATATCTGATGGAATATCAAACTGATTTAATCTATTAAATCATAGGCAGCTGAGCAAGGGTAGCGGAGATCTATAGACTATAGAGGTGTTATTGCTAGGGTCATTATTTTTTTTTTTAGTACTAGATGGTCCCAACCCAAGTAGGGTCATTATTATATGTTTGGTCGCCCAGCTTTTAACACAAAAACATTGGTAACTTCTCAACTCAAATGCATCAAGGACTATTTAAGTATTAACTAAAAAGAGGGTTGCAAAGATACTGGTTAGTACATCTTTAGGTACACCCCACTGAGATTATCATCCAGATTTCTTAAAAGTTAAAAATTAATAACACCCAAGCCCAAGAGGACATCTACCTCAAATTAAATCACATTGTGTCCTAAAGTGATCAATATGGCAAGAGATGCTGACCATTACCTTTCTCTACTGACTGACCCATCTTTAGCATGAACATTTAGGGAATTCAAGAAGAAATATCTTGAAACTGAAAAAGCTCAATAAATGTCCTGTTTTAATGAGTTTGCCCTACCATCAAAATTTGGAGGAACTATAACCAAAGTAAAAAGGTGATTCAAAAAGCCAGAGTATTAACTACCTTGGGCATGTGATCATCCATCAACATCATCTATCCTGGCTCATTAAGAAGCCAAACTCGTTGGGACCATCTAGTACTAAAAAAAAGCCAAACTCGTCTCTGACCTCGTGTACACCCAGGAGTATATCACTACAGGTATAAACAACCTCAAAGCAAATAGATGACTGCTCTTCCTTACAAATTGGATTAGCAAACTATTACTTCAGCTCCTGTAATTGCTCTGGACAATAACCAAATATGACGTGCTTATTAAGATAAAATTTATAATTGAATATGAAGCTGTAATCATTTCAAGGGAAAGTTTTTATCTCTCCTCAACTATAAAGTTCCTCAAGTGAAGGATAATAATGAATTCAAAAAGAAGAAGTACTCTTTTATGATTGAGTGCCCTGTTTTTTTTGTCTTAAATTGCTTCTGGAAGAGTAATGACAAAGCTCCCTGATTAAGTAGATGCAGCAAAAGAATAACTTTCTATGCTACTAAGAAGGTAAATTAAAATCAGTAGAACAAAGAGTGGTTTCTACCAACATAACTCCTAAGAGACACAAACTGACAATTCACATCATAATCATTAAAGATATCAGCAGAATTTGAACCCAGAGTATTACCAGGTATACTCAATCCATCCTATGAGTGGCTGATCGAGTTACTATTTGGACACCTGAAAAATTGAAAAATCTTAGTAAACTAACACCAGGAAATTGGATTAGGAAAAATTCCAATTAAATTTGATTATGAACATTTTATTGGTATTAAACTTAATCTGGGCCTACCCACCAAAAATTCTAATTGTATATACCTCAAGTCCAAATATCTGACAAGTTAAATCAGAAGAAACTTGAGAAGGTGCATCAACTAATTATAGATTTAAAGATGTCTTCTCCATGTTAGATGTTAATTATAGTCATATAAATAACATGATCCACAGCATTGATGCAGGAGATTCAAACCTAATACAATTAAAGCAATACAGGAAGGATAAGATATAAGTATAATATATAAAGACAAGAGAAATTAATTTCTGGATGTTGACTTTCTTGTGCCCTCCCAGGGTCCATAGCTGTCCGCTATCACTCATAATAAAAAAAAATGTTGGTCACAATATATTGATGGATTACAGGGGGTGGAAGGCAAGTTGGTAGGGCGTACGGCTACTAACCTGAATGTTTCAGGTTCAATTCTCGCCCTTTGCACATTGATTGGGGTGCCAGCCAAAAGAAGCTATTGGCAGTTAGTAGGTCTAATAACACGAGAACCTTGCCCATGATGTAACCAGAAAAATTTGAGTCCCAATCTGGAGGTGGAAAAACTTTCTTCACCAGAGTTGACCCTGTTCAGATTTCATGTCATTTCTTTCTTTCATTTCTTTCTTTTGGTAATGCCTGTCCCCTGGTCAGCTTGCCTCAGTTAAATAAAATAAAATAATGATGGATTACAGAAAGCCAAACAGCCTCAAAGATAAGGACATCTATCCCATTTCATAAATTGACAAAACTCTGGACCTACTATCTGACTCAAATCGCTTTTCCATAAAGGAACTAGCTAGTGGTTACTGAAAGATGGACTTAATGCCAGAAGACCACGAAAATTTCACCTTAATATGCATGGAAGGATTCTTTCAACATACCCAGCTCCATAAGGTATTATGTTAAATGTCCACCTTGTTCCAACAGGCGACACACCACATCATGCAAGATCTCAAACTGAGCTGTGTGACTTTTTACTTATATGATATAATGTTTATCTCATAAGCCTATACTGATCATCTTAACCACCTCAAGTCAGAGCTCAACAATTACAAGAAATAACATCAAATAAAGGATGCAAAGTGTAATTCTTCCAACAAGTATTTTATTTCTTAGGACATGACATTTTTCAGGAAGGAATACAACCTTATATGATAAAGTCAAAGTTTATCTCTAAGACGCCTGAACAAAGTATCAGATACATAGTGGTAATCTTATGACTAATGGTATATTACCATCAATTTATAACCAGTGTTGCTCAACTCAAAATTCTTCTTGCTTGCTTGCTAAACATACAACTCTTTATGGGGAGTAGAACATTTTACTTCGTTTAAACTATAAGAGATTTATTAAAACATTGACCAATTTTGTGACACCCAGATTACAGAAAGCCATCCATCCTTTCCTATACTCCTTTGATCTTGCAGTAAAATACATATCTCACAACTGTATGTCTTTTGGTTGTAATCATCCAGTGTCCTAAAACAGCTAGTTGCTTTCTAGAGTCTGAGCACAATAAAGTTCATAGAAAAGAATTACTAGCAAGTATGCTTGAGGTGAAACACTTCTGACCTTTTTAAGCAGTATAATTTTCACAGTTGTTACATACCACACTTCTTAAAAGTGGCTATGTAATATGAAAGATCCTACTGGGAGGTAAAGCCCAATGTCCTCTCAAAAATCACTCCACAACATGAAAATTCTCAATTAATCAGAGGATGTAACACATGATTGTGGAATGACTGACCAGAAAGCCACTACACCTTTTAGATAACAAAGAAGCTGAATTGTTACATGACCTACTCCTGAAGCTGGACTCTTGATGTGACAAAAATGAACCAGTTTAGAAACTGTTGAAATGACACTCATTAAATATCAAAGTTTTCTATGAGCTATATACAAGAAAGTTGATGACTAATTATTTAATTAACTTCAGAATGGATACTAGTCATAAAGGAAGTCACAATACCTCAGGGAGATGGAGGATCCAGAATTACTTATGAATGGATCATAAATTGATATTATTAGGTAGGAATTCTAGACTCCATATTGGAGGTCTTAGATGCATGCATAACTGTAAAAAGCTAAATGTTCCATAAAGCTAATTATAAGTATTACCTAATGAACCCTCAGCAACTTTCCCATACCATCAGCTTAGATGTTTTAGGCTAACACCAAAGATCTATGAGAGGAGATATACATTGTAGGAATTAATCTTTTTAATAGGTGGGTTGAAACAATTGCTATTCCCGCAAAACAGCTAAAGCCACCGCTAACTTCCTATATCAGTATATTTACCAAGCATGGTTTCTCAAAGGTATTGTTACTGCATAATAAGAAAAACTTAATTTGAGAGTTGTGAAGATCATAGCAACAAACACGAGAGAACAGCAACATTTCAAAGCCACATAAAACGCAAAGATAAACGGATTATAGAACTAGCTAACGTAACATTAGACTTGATATTATGAAACATTTTTTATAATCCCTTACATTTGGAGCAAACCTCCCAAGGGCATTAGTGAATGACCAGATTATCAATATTATATTATAAGATTACCTTTCATTGTTTGTATGGAAGAGGACCTGGTAGCCCAGCTCTATCAGCGTGTGAAGTGCCCAGTGATAGGACTGGCAATCTTGAAAGAAAAGTTAAGAGAATTATCACAAAAAACGTTTACCTTCAGTCCAATACAGTGACAAATTTTGTTAAAACGCTTACGAAAGAAGGCCAGTCAGCTAATGCATATCGCCAACCCTTACCCACTCTAGAGATTTCTAAATTTGTACTACCAAACTTGCTTAGCGCCACGTGGAGGAAAATTGAACTTTTTCTGGGAAGGACCATACATTATAACCTACAAGCACAGACATGAATACTTATCTAGATTATAGAAACTAGACTTACTCTCAACTGCATAAATTAAAAATTTTACTTAGTAGTCCCCTGAAAATATTCTTATGAGGAATTTTGAATACCAGGGTATTAGGCATATTAAGTAGGATACTGAATAGAAAACCCTTTTGGTAGATTTTTAAATAAGCACACTTAAGGGTTTATAGAAACTTCATCAATTTACTTTACAGATAAATCAGCTAGTAGTAATACATAATTCATTTTATAGAAAACCTCTTAGGTTTTCCTCAAGGCTTCAAACCCCATGAGAAACTATCAATTTGCCAAAATAAAGAAACCATGAGGACCATCTAATACTAAAAAAAGAAACCATGAGATTGAGGCAACTATTATATCAAATACCTCGTAAGACTAAAAAGTGAACAATGCCCTCAAAATGGTACAAATTAGAAATATTCCCAATGATCAATTTAAGTGATACAAAGTCTTATAAAAATGAATTAATTAAAGTATGATTTGACCTATAAAATTATGCTAAAAAGGCATTCAAATACTCCAGATGTGTTACCTGGCAAAAAAACCTCATATTTAAATAGCCTCTCCTTAACAATAGTATTTGTTCCTTTACCTTATGTGGATTACATTATTTATGATGACGTATGACTATCCCAAAATCATTATAGAATAAAGTTATGAATTATAGAAAATCTCCATATTAGTGACTTTGCTTCAACAAGTCCCTTCGCTTCTTGACATAAGAAGGATACTATATTTGTGGGAACCTAAGCAAGACTTGCCCAACCAAAAATTAGACAAAATACTTGAAAAATTCTCAGACTTAAACAAGTATTGACTTTCAGGCTTCTTAGGAATAGCACCGTCAAGTCTCTTAAAAAACCTTTCACACATAAGACTTGCTACTTCATAGCTAAATTCTGCTTTGATACAAATACATATGAGGGCATCTTTGACCTTGCGCCTGGCGTGCATGCTGTCCATACCAGTACTATTATCTCTTAAACCATGCAATCTAGGCATTAGATGATGTGAAACACTTTTTACAAATTCTTGGTGCCTTCTATGGTGCGTAAATATATGGAAAGGAATAAGACGATGCTATATTCACCAGGCGTGAAATTAGTCCTTAAACAAAGGTCTAAAAAGCATTAGTATATGTTCCATGTAGGACATGCATGGTGAGGTAAGTCTGAATCCTCTTATCATATTAAAATGTTGTCAATAGCGTGATCAACTTTGTTTATATTGTCTTTCATGAGCGAGGAGCCTAATTAATTCAATTATTTGAGTTTTGTAGTGGCCCCTAGCTGATACTCACTCTATAAAGTGGTCCTATTTAATTTCAAGAGTCAAGACCTATTTCCAAACTGAAAAAATTCTCTTTTAAGGTATACCTAAATATCAGCAGACACTTTATTGGCCCTTTAATGTCTTAACCCATCCAGTAGCTCTTCCATAATCTTTGAGCAGTATAATCCAAAATAAGTCTTTCAAATTTTATTCATAATCTCAGTTAACACATTTTGCAGTGTTCTTTATTCAGATTCAAATGCATCTATGTATTGTATAGTAAGTCATCTACTTTGAGGATAGTTTTAACCCTTTTGTTGTCTTTATCAATTTTGGTGTTTAGATAAGTTTGAGCTCTGTATTTTTTATAAAGTATTTACATTTGACTCGTCTCATGTTATTTGATGTATCCACATGAACATTAGCAACTGTCCTCAGCTCAATCTCCTCAATACAAAATAAATCTTTTAGATAGTTGTGCTTCAAGCCAAGAGAGCTTTTCAATTTAGTTGCGTCTTGCAGTAGATGCTTAGGTCAACACTTTGCCATGAGTTTGAGTCTTATAGTGCAAGAAAATCATTATGAAGCCTTTAAGCAGCTGCTGCGCAATCAAATTATAATCATCTAACTCAGTTTAAAGGTCTTTATTGCCTTTTTAACACAATAAAAATTCCAGAGTCAAGTGTATCAACACGATTGTTTGTCAATTAATGTAATCTCATATTACTCCCACATTAATATTTGCATTGTTGATGTGGAAAGAATATAATCATAAACATGCTCATATACTGTCCCCAGAGCTACTGAGTCTTTATTTTTCAAAAACGTTTTATAGTGCATGCCTAACACTTGTACAATGTTGTATAATTCTAGATGGAAACTTGTAATGTTATATCTTTGTAGTTCTGTGTTTTGGCTATAGATATTAGGGATCGCTCTAGTAGGGTTGAAACCCTGACCTGGGCTTTTTGAAGGTGTCAACTCGATTTTAAATAATCATCTATCAAATGTCTATAGTCAGATTAAGAAAAATTATGATTGGACTTCATCAAAAACAGTCTAATGATTATCTCTACTTTTCAGGTATCCTATTGATTTTCAGAATCATCTTGCTCAACTTCTACTCTCTAAAACAACCTTTCTCCAAAAATTGGGCATGATTATACCCATGATGCTCATTATATGCATTGTGCCCACTTTACTCCCTGATAATTGTGATCCTAGCCTGGAGACATTAATGTTCCATTGAAAGAGAATCCCTTAAAAGTATCCTTTCTTTCTATTCAATTTATTTGAGATACACCAACCAGGGGACGGACAGTACCGATCACAACACTCAAAATGGCAAAACAAACTACTAACCAGGTGGGAAGCAGAAACTGCTTAACCCACCATGGCAGAGGGTGAGGAGGGGTCGGGGGGTTGGTTTTCAGAAAGACCCGCCTCAATCAAGGGGTGTTGGTTGCAGTACTGGATCAGAGCAGAGAGCCAGGGCGTTGGGGCATCTGCATAGTGGGGGCTGAGGTCAGCGTAGTAGGAGTTTTCCACTTCTGCATCAAGATAATGACGGGAAAGTGTCTCAACAAAAGCTGCGAGGAGAACTTCAGCTTCTTTGCGGGCTTCAGGAAGTTGGGTGAAAAGGGAGATACTGTGGCGGGTGATTTTGGCTGAGGGGTTGAATGAAGCAAGTGTTGCGACATTCATAACAGCAATTTCAGCATCATCAAATAATTTTGAGATGTCACTGCAGGGAGATTCAGGGAAGTCAGGGGGAAGAAGATGGTGGGCAGGCCATGCTGGAGCTGAGCCACTGACTGGGCCACCGCGGTGCGTAGTTTTGGGCAATGAGGAGAGGCCACCGCAGCTAAGGCGAGCTGGTGGTACTTTGGAAGGGGGTTGTATTGGGTAGAGGAGCAAAATGGCGAGGGGTAGGGTTTCATCAAAGTTGGGAAGGAAAAATTCTGCCCGACCATAATCGCCATGGCAGAGAGGTTGACCTATATTCTTACTAATAAGGATATTACCTGATTCGTCAGTTTCAGCCAATAGATCCCATGGATTTTGGTTCACTGGAATAGTGGCATTTAAATTTGAGTGGGTAGGATTGGGTGAATGGGCAGCTGCTTGGGTACGAATGTTGGTCCAAGCATTGCTCTGATTGGCTGGCATAGATTTAGGTGGGAGAGTGAGGATGGAGGTTTTGGGTGGGGCTGATTTTCCATGTGGGCCCACTGAACGAGATTGGAGGGTGGGAGGGGGCAGTAAAGCGCCCCATACTGAACCTCAGAGGGGAGCTCAGAAGCTGCATCAGCAGATTTGGCCTTAGGGCACGCTCTTTTTGCATGGTCGAGGCCAAAGCAGAGGGAACAAATCTGCCTACCATTATCGACCCGAGCCCAAAAGAAATGATCAGGTGCTGCAGCCACACTAGCGCGGGGTGGGATTTGTTGGGCTATGGTAGGGTGGTGTGGTATGATGGTGGCTGTTGCACGAGGAGCAGCAAGGCGTTCTGCACCAGAAGGAATGGCAAAGATGAGGTTGGGCTGAGTGCCATAAGCCATGAGCCCCGCGACCAACTGGTCATACAAAACCTGGGGTGGAAGGTGGGATGGGAGATTTGCAAAGGATACCACTAGCGTGGTGTCTGAAGGGAGGCGAGTACGGGTTGTGGGAATGGGGGTTTTTTTATAAATTAGAGGAGTTTGTGCTGCCGCTTCAGCATCCTCCTCAGATTGGAACCCAACGTCAAAGTAGCCCTTAAAAGGGCGGAAGTCTATAAAGCCAGCTGGCGCAAAGGCTGTAGTGGCTAGGTCAATAATTGCCTTATCGGCATATGGGAACAAACGTCCATAGTCCACTCTGAGGCAATAGCGAATAGCAGAGCGAGGGAGGGCGAGAGGATGGGGGCGAGAAGGGTGGATGCGCGCCAGGTGGAGTGCTAGGTCTTGTGGGGGGACAAAACGGTTGGAAGCAGTGGGCGGGCTGTTTGAACCTGTCCAAACGCGCTTGCCTGCAGGGCGGAAAACGCTAGGTGGGGGTGCACTGCTGCCCCACACTGGGGTGGCAGGCGGCAGAGCCAAGGACATCAAAGAATAGGTTTGGGCAGATGGCCGTGGATAAATTAACTTAAATTTAAAATCGCTCAAAAGTGACTTTGAGCGGTTAAAGAGAAGTTGGATGTTATCCTTTCTTTCTATTCCAATAAAGTAATATCATTTGCTCATAAATACTTAGTTTAATAGAAGTCACTTTTGGAGTAGAGATTTACTATCTTAAGTGCTGAAGGAGTATTATTTTTTTATTTTGCTACGTACAAAATCTGGTAAATTTACCTCATCACTGGATAAAAGTGTTACAATCAGGTAGGATTGATGGAGTTCCATTGAGGAACTATACCTGTGCAAGTATAGCACTTATTGCGAGCTCTACATTGTGATGCCCACTACAGGGTTCCCCCATTTAATTTCCATTTCACCATCAAAATGGAATCTTTCACTAGGTAAGAAAACAATAAGAATAATCAAGCTCTCATATTTATGTCAATCTGCCTATTGCTTCTCATTTGGCTTGTGACAAAGTAAAATGTATTTAATTCCTTCACTTTAGAGGATTTGATTCATATACCTTCTCTGAGGAATAGCTACAGCAGATTACTCAAATGCTACTAAGTGTGTTCCAGTTATTCAATAATGAGTTGGCCGAGCTAATACCCTACTTATTTAATTGGCAAATCAACCAAGAACAAAAATGGCAAGACTTTAGATGATTCCACGGCATAAATTTCATTCAAGTGTTGTCATTCATGAGTAGCACCAAACATTTAGGGCGACATATTATGGGATACCTGCAGCCCACTCTAAGAAATTTTGAATGAATATTGTTTATCACCATGCACTAATCATGAAGGTTTTCTAGGTAAACCAAAAAAGGCGGAATATAAAGAGAGTGCTTGAAACTCTCCCATTACCAGAGAGGTGGTGCAAGATGCACAGCCACACTGCCAGGGGACTAGTTGTTAGCAAGATTGGGAACAGGGCACCGTAGAAAGTGCCAGAACATAAGGGACTTGGGGCAAGGGCGTACAACGTGCTATATAGTATTAGATAGTCAAAAACAAAACTGGTTAGACCTTGAAGGGAATTCGTTAACCAAGTGTAGATCTGTGATGGGGTGCTTAGGTGCCTTGATCTGAAGGGGACCAGGGAGGCTCAACGGTGCACCAGATATGGTAGATGTTTTTTTGTAAAAACTAAGGAAACCAACGTTTTAAAAAACCTTTTCAAGGAGGTCCGCACACAGGTTTTCCATAAAACCATATTAAAAAATGTAAAGCTTTTGAGGTTTTTTATAAAGAAAGTCGACCAACAAGGAAGGTTGGCCTCAAGGAAACATACTTTAACAATAGGGGAGAGTCATCAATCTGAGGGAGTGGTGCTAAGCTTAAGCGAGCCAATAGGCACACATTACCATCAGCCAAGGTACTTTATCTTGAGATAGACCAAATTTGAGTTATTGATTGTAGGAAAAGCTGACCCAATTTAGTAATATCAAAAATAAAATTGGGTTTCAAAACCCCTTTATCAAGTAACCAAATTAAACCGTCATTATTAATGATATAGCTGGTGCATTTTAACGCCCTTGCTGTAACACAGGTCTGAGCATCACGCACATCCCCAGGACCAACTTGCGCATATCTCATCTGCACCCAGCGTTGGTCCAGGGTATGGTTTAGGTCAGTAAGGCCTTGCATTTTTGACCTTTTTGGCTTCTTGACTACCAGCTTTATCCTTACAGCGGTTTCATCAATCATGTCATTAAGCTATGACATGGATGCAATTCACTACTTGCACAATCAGCATGAACTAATTTGTGGGTACAACTAGGATCAACTAAAATCATTAGCTCAGTTGTCAAGTATATCAATGACGGGATGAATTGATTGATCATCTAAACCATAAAATATTTGAGATTTATTTTCATGCTATGAATGAATAAGGCGTTAATGCCTCCTGGGTACACAAAGTAAATCAGTTCTAGAAAGAAGCTAGGAATTCAATAAATGCTGAAAGAGCGGAAATCCAACAATCTGATCTAGTGGAGGAGCTCAACCTGTATATCCAACAAGAAATGAAAGTTTCTTACCAAAATATCAGAAACAAGGCTGAAGTGACAACCACACTTCAAGATGCGCTGCAAAAACTTTAAAGCCAACAGGTAGCCTTGCGTCATGACATCAACTCCCTCAAGACACTTGAGCTCCTTGACTAACAACTTAGGGAACTTTTAAGGGACTAAGAACTAGCTTTACCATATCACTCAAGAGTTATGGGATGCCAACACAGACCAAAAGGCTTGGAATAATGAGCACCAGACTTTGATTTGCGAGCTACAAAGTAAAATTACCACTCTGAAGGATACAAAAGAATACACAGAACGGGATCAAGAAGAATAATAGACTTGTGACAATTCAAGGAAACCGATTTGAGCAATGTATGGTGCCAATGCAAAGTCTGAGTTCACCATTAAAAACTAATCATAGTACTTGAGGAAGCCATCTCAAATGAATTTAACTCAAGCTGAAGTTACTAAGCACCAACAAGTCATGCCAGCTGCGCTATTTGCATTCCACCCTTTGAACAGCCCTTCTAGCTAAATGTAAAGCCCTAGTGGGGACCTAGCAACTTGGAACCTCACGTTGGGCCTTTACAATCTGCATTGAGAACTTCTGCCACCAGAATGCCCTTCCAGTATTTTCAACAATTCAACCCCATCAACCTGTCTAAGTTTGATTGACATGGAAATGTGCAGTCATTATAGAGAAATTTGTCATTATGATGCATGGTGCTGCCAATTTTTTCAAGGCCATAATTATGATCAATTGTCTAGCAATAAGGTGTTGACTTGATCATGCCTTATCTCCCCAAGGTTCTATAGATCTACGCTGACATTGAGAGCGCAGTACTACTTTATTTTGGCAGCTCCAAACAAATGACTACTTGCAAAACTGATCTTAAGTCAAATCAGTCTGGAAGAACGAGACTATTACTGAGTTTGCCAATAAATCTACCATGAGGCACATATTTTATTGGGAGCAAAGCCATGGTCAACTTTGATGTTAAGCTTGTCTTGAAAAATCTAGCAAAGTCTACCTTAACTTCCATTGTTTGCTGCTGCCTGTAATGGCTAAGGAGTTGGCTACCCCTTTCAATGATTTTTACCTCAAATGGTACGATGTTATCTTTGGACCACAGTATATTGAGATGCGCAACACTTACACCAACTCCGTCAAGGTAACGCTTAGATTACTATATGATTCATCTATAATTATCATGAAAACATGTGTCCTTGCTTAACCCTTTCTGAAGTCATTTGCTGTATTTTTGAGTACAAGTGACACTATGCTGTCAAATGACCCAAGGTATGCCCCAAAATTGACTATATTGCTTTACCTGTAGAAGATAAAGACCAGTTAAAAGGTAGTTGACATTAGAGAAGGAATATTCTGTTGGCGAACAACCATCTATCTCTCAGATGCTGTACAAATTCCATCCCCAGCCAGTGCTTGCAGTGACCCAAAGTCAGAATGCCAAACTTGAAAAGAAAACCAGAGAATTATCTTCATACTTTTGCTACACAGCTTTCTGAACTGAACCAGTACAGAAAGCCAGACAAATAGAGTGTAATACTTCCTAAAAAGGAGTCAAAGTAGCCCTACTTTTGAAAAAAAATTTGAATACCTAATTCTAGATGTAGGGGAAAAGACCAAACTATGATTTATCACATTAATAATCTCACTGTTTTCACCATAAACGTGAAGTCTGATTATTTCTATGATTGTATTTGGACTGACATATTTTTAGTTGAGATCCAAGTTTGAGTAAGAGCTGACAACGGAGCACTAGTTAATGTAATTTTTAACCACTTTACAAAGAAATTTAAAATTGATCCTGACGTGGCCATAGTCAGCAATATGGGACTGCAGTCCCAGACAGCATCATTAGTAAAGGAGCCTACAAAGCCTTGCCCATGAGAATTGGATCGCCATGTCAGTGCCCCCACCATAATATAACCCAGCCAGAACTATCATTATAATTGGCACAAGTTTCCTTAAAATCTTATTGGGACAGTTATAAGCTAGAGGAAAATACCTTTAAGATTTTCAGTCAGACCTTGCCCCTACATTACTCCTAGGACGATAAAGTTCCACTTACTGAATAAATTTTTTTAAATGTGTCTTATAATGAAAAATAAATACCTATTTGATATAAGCAGAATGATCATCATTGTAGGTCCTTACTTTTCATCATCTCCAAAAGCCAGGGCATTCCATTACGCACTCCATCCAATTGTGAGCTACTCCTTGGGAACATTAAGTTGTAAACATAAGAATGACTCTAAACTCATGAAAAATACTAAAACAAGTTTACTCACCATGGATAAGACCTGAATTGAATTCATGCAAACCCAGTTACATTTTTCTTAGGCATCAGGAGTTCTTTGTACTCCTTGCTAACCTGAATACTCAGAATGATATTTTAATTAAAGGTCAGAAGATTACTTATATAAATTTAGAACAAGAATAAGGTACTACAAATTGAGTTTGTTGGTGACCTGTCAGAGTTTGACCTACCTGACGCCATGCCTAGAGCATGTATTATTATAGATTGGGACCAATTGGAATGCCTATCAGTAGAGCAAATAGCCAATCCTTAGCATTACTGCAAAAATTATGCACATGTATTTGCTACCAGGGCTTTGACTTTTGGTGCTCCAAAGGTATACTGCGTTAATTTTACACTGAGGATGTCATGGCCATAAGCTCTTGCCCCATCTGACACAGTTGATCCAGTGAAGAAGTCATACAAAAAGAGCTAACTATTTACTATGACAAGGAATGATTATGCACTCTCAAAGCCACTTAGGCCAGTCTAATACCTATTGTTAATAAGAAATATGACTCCAACCAATTAGTATTTATTATTATAACTTATATAGAAGAGCTAAAAAAGACTCTTATAATTTACCGGGTATAGATTATAACCTTGTTTGACTAGGGGCCAAGTACTTTACTGCACTGGATCATTCAGCAGCTATTGGTAAATCAATTTACCCAAGCTGAGAAGGAGAAGTGCGTCATTATCACTTCTAAAGGGTTGTATCTACTTAATAGTATGTCCTAATGTATTTGCAATTTGCTAGAAAACTTCAAAAGAGACACAGAAACCATCCTGGTAATATAAAGCTTAGCTATGTCCTAGTATACCTGTAAAAATTTACTATTTGTTCTTATTGGCAAACATCCCTAGTGATCTTTTTACTGCACAGATTTGGTTTCCTCATGCACCTCGCGTTATAAAGAATATATTATCTGATAACAGTATGGAGACTAATATCTGTAGTTGAGTTATAACTATTATCAGGCCCAACGCTTCAGACAGTACTTCTGATTAAATACTTGATAAGTTGTACACTTAGGGATTTGTTCCCTTTATTACTGTCCGCTTGATCTTTGTCAAGATCCTCTGATGACAGTCTCCTTCAGCCCAACACACAGTCGGCAGCTATCCCTGATTTGTGGTTCCCTTCATCTCTAGATCCTCACTCAGATCTCTACTCTTCTCTCTGAGAGTCTTTTAATTATTGCCTTCTGCAATAATATCCTTGAGATGTAACTTCACACTGAATGCTGATAGTCTTACTATAACCAAATCTACAATAAACTAATAATGTTTTAATGTATGTTAATCGTGGTAGTAATAACAATGTTTGTAGTAATAGTTGTTTTTTATAGTAAATCCTAGGGAATTTATAGGGGATTCAGCTATCTAACCCTTGGTTGATACCTATGCAATGAAATGGCAGCCGTTGCCATTGAATCACCCTTCCTCGTCTTGGCAGCGATGGTCTTCTCCATCCCGGCTAGGATTCCATCATTGGACATCCTCAAGACCTCAAACGGAAAGAGTCATAAAACGTGTCCCTAACGTTTTCCTCTCAATCTAAGCAAACCAACCATATTTGGCTAGCAACCTGCTTAGGTAATGGGACTTATTACCCATTATGGCAGGTCACTTTACCAACCAATCAATTTGCTAGTTGCAGGCAGCATTACTCGCCTCACAACTCACCATTCATTCCCAATCAGTCAGTGATGAAACCTGACCAATCCCAATCATTACACCTGAAGTTAATCACTATCAGATGCTCCTATTTCGTTGGTCACTCCGCCCAATGAGATATTAGGTAAAATCTGGATCGATCCCTGATGGATACAACTGGGTAAATATCCCAAAATCCCCAGAAGGTAGTTCCTCTGAAACTTGAGCTAACTGATTTCTGATTCACTTCACCTTAGAGAATTTTCCCCTAGCGACACCAGGTAATCTAGCAGGCTGGGAATATGGGCAAAAATCCCAGCATATACCCCTCTTGCCTAGATTTCCAGTGAGAAAAGGACTGGGGCATGAGAACACTGCTTCAGACACCTGGTCAAATACTTTCATTGGTTCAAGCGGAGTATACTCATCAATACTCAATGCTGCTTGGGACAACCTTCAGCATACGGCATTCCTCCTCTTCCTCCTTGCTACCACCTACTCAGAGCGCGGTCCCCACGACCTCTTGTCATGCTGAGCTGATTGATTTACTAGTGAAAATATTATTCCTAGGATCTGGTTTTCCCCCATCAGGACATATGACCCTCTGTCATATTCAGGATTCTTAGTTCGGCGTCCTTGAATTCCTGATTCTCTCCTCATCCTAGATAGGAGACTCTTGCCGTTGATGTTTGTTTCGCAGCTTAATTAAGAATGCTTATTTCTATTCACCATCATTATTTCAATCATGATCTCTTGGCTGTAATTCATTCTTAATTCTTCCCTAGGAAAGCTTACTTCATTAATTTTTGAAATTGGAGCTTAATGGATTATAGAGTGCATAATGTCAACTTCTATATAGGTCTGACATCCCCCCTCTAGTCCTGCTCATATGTCAAACTCAGAATACTGCTACCAGCAACTTCTTAACAGTTTGTCCAATCTGGACCTCCACCTCTTCCAGCAGATGAGTCAGGATGCTCAACGGAACTTCTTCTATGGTCCCTCCAGGACTCATACGCCTAGTTTGGCACAAGCGGCTAGTCATTCCATCAAATTACCAGAAACAGTAACAATCCCTCCGAAACTAGGCTTGCCATCATTTCAAACAACTCTTGGCTGACTCTTCCCTTGCAGTCAATCCCCAAGTTGGACTTTAGACCCTCCAGGGTTTGGCTCCTTTTGCTGATGCTCCAAACATCATTGTCAATGCTCTGGAGGTCATGCCAGTTGCTTTGGATTGTTCATTCTTGGCTGGGTCAGACTTGCTCCCTGAGTTCCTCTTCTGACTCAGTCAATTCTACAAACCCGCTGTGCTGGTTTCTGAGCTTTCAATTGGGAACAGCACACATTTTGAGTTCCCCTACACTGAACTTCAGGCCCAAGTTACCAAGGCGTTGACATTAGTGCTGAATCCCTATGATCTGGACAACCTTCTGGATTGGGATACTGCCACTTATGCTCTCCACTTTGCTGGCCAAGTTCTTTGAAGTTGGTTGACGAAGCTTCCAGCCTTGCCTGGCTTCCATAGGTCATTCAGCTTTAGCTTCTGTGAAGCCCGTAGTCATAGTTTGCAAGGTGCAATCCGTTCTTTACACAACTACCTCTTCTCTGGAGCTTCTCATCGCTATCTTCCATTGATAGTGTTAATTGGAGGCATGATTTGACAACCCCCATCGAGTATTCCTTCTTTGCTGCCAGCCCAAATGTCTGGTGTTCTTGATGATGCCCGTCAGCAGGCGCTCAAGACAAATCTTCTGGCACCAGTGCCTTATCAGGATTACTCGGGGTTATTTGCCAATTGCCTCTTCCTATATTGCTGTTTTCCTCTCCGCTCCAGGGTTTCATTATTGGCTTCTTTTGACATATCAATTTCCCTTCCCCTAGTCATGTTTTATCAGGGCTTGGCATCTGCTCAACGAATGTGGTATCATGTAGGTCTCACCCTTGCAAGTGTCCAATCACATATTGATTTTGATGGGCTATTTCTTCTTACCGCGATCCATCCTCCCTCCCCCAAGAGGTGACTAAGTGGAATCATCCCCATACTGAGGACAACCAATAAAAATAAAAATTATAAAAAATATATCAGCTTTTTTTCTGTGCATTTAAAAATCTCCTTTTTTCCTAATGTCTTTTATCAATTTTTTTATTTTTTTTTCTTTTTTTCTATGGGACTTGACCTTGTTTCATTTCAGAGGTCCATCTTTTCCCCCAAACTGGATCCTGGGCACTTAAACCTACCAGTTTTCTATGGTTCAGAGGTCCTTTTTTCAGACTTAACCATCTAGATTGGTTCAGAGGTCCTTTTTTTGGACTTGACCTAATCATCAGGACATGACCAACTTAATGGTTCATTGGTCCTTTGGGAACTCTTTTATTTTTTTCAATGATCCAATTCTTTAGATACTTAGCATGGACTCAATTCACAATTCTTCCATCCAAGAGATTCTTGATGGAGTAAGCATCAGTTGCCATCTTGGCGATTACTTCGAATGGACCCAACCATAATGCATCCAATTTGTTTCTTCATCCAAAACCATGTGTATTGCAATAGGCAACTCTTTCTCCTATTCAATATTCTTCCAATGGCGGTTGGTTCTTAACATTTGTCAATTTTGCTCGTATCCTTTTCTTTAAAGTTGTATCAAATGCTTATGATTGCATATTGATTAGGATACTTGTCAGTCAGTTTAGATATTGTTTGGTACTCATCCCCAATTTAGGTTCTACTACCAAATATAATATTGGTGGCAATGCGGCCTTCCTCCCATATAGTAATTCAAATGGCATCTTTCCTGTCACCGTATAATGACTAATGTTGTAGGCAAACGTCACCAAACTCAGGTATGTTCCCCACACGGAAGTTCTCCCTGCAACTAGATTCCTCAGTGTCATGGTCAGCGTCTCATTGACCCATTCTACCAGTCCGTTTGTCTCTGGCTGGTATGGTACTGACACGACTCCCCAGATCCCCATTAATTTGTTTAGCCTTGGGATCATGTGAGATGTGAAGTTGGTCCCATTGTCACTCAGTAGGACTTGTGGACATCCATGCCGGTATACTACTTGACTAAGGATGAATCTTGAAGTACTGTTAGCATCAACGTTGGTTAAGGCTTTCATTTTGACCCATCTCATCAGATAGTTGATGGCTACTATGATGTACTCAACTCCTCCTGTGCTCATCACCAGTGGTCCCATCACGTCGATGGACACCATGTGCCATGAAAAATCCAGGTTGAACCAATTGGTATCCAGATGTATTCTTGTGTGGTTTATGCAGTTGGCATTTCACACAACAAGCCAGATGATCTGCAACATCATAGTTAATCGATTCCCAGTAAAAATACTGGTGAATATGATTGGTCATTTTTCTAAGGCCTCTGTGCTAACAACCTTATGAGCAACTTGAACTATTGCTGCTCTTTCTGATGGTTTCAGGAATAATGGCCATTTCCCATTTATTGTCTTGAATACTTGTCCATTCATGGTCTCAATGTTTTACATTGCTTTTCGAAGTGCACCTTGGATTCCTTGAGGCTTGTCCTTGATTCTTCCTTTGACCATTCTCTGGAATAGCTCATCCGCCTGCAGGTATACCAACTGGATTATTGGTAACTGCGATAAGCCATCCGCGTTCTAATGAGAAGCCCCCAATAGGTGGACTATCTCATAATCATAAGCCTGAAGCTTAAGTGCCCGTTAAGCCAGTCATTCTTCAGGTTCCCTTAGATTGTGCAGCCAATGCAATGAAGAGTGGTCCATCACCACCATAAAGTGCGTTCCATGGACATACACCTGAAACTGCTTGCAGGCGTAAATGACTTCAAGGCATTCATTCTCAGTCACAGTGTAGTTCCTCTCAGCGGCTAAGAGTGTCCAGCTCACATACACCACCGGATGCTTGTCCCCAAGTTTGTCTACTTGGTTCAGTATGGAGCCAATCGCCATCAACAAAGCATCAGTTTGAATTTAAGCTCCCAGTCAAAATTTGCATATTTTAGAATCGGTGAATCTACCAAATACCGGTGTAACTCATTGAAGGAGTCCTGGGCCTCTTCATTACATACAAATCCTTTTTTTGGTTCCTTTAATAAATGAAATAAAGGCTCGGCTATTTGGGCGAAGTCCCAAATAAATCTTCTGTAGTATCTGACCATCCCAAGAAATACTTTGATGTCTCAGACACTCTTTGGCACAGCCATGCGCTCAATAGTTGCTATCTTCTGGGGTTGCAGCTGCAATCTGTTTGCGTTAATCACAAATCCCAGATATTCCAGCTCCTTCTTGAAGAAGTGGCACTTCCTTGGCTTGATCTTCAGGTTAGCCATGGATAGTCTCTTAAAAACTTCTTCCAAGTGATGGAGGTGATCAGTAAACGTTCTATTGAACACATTGATATCATTCAGATATACCAGGATGCATGACAACTTCAGGTCACTCAATATCGCGTCCATGGCCCTCTGAAACGTCGTGGGCGCATTGCAAAGACCTTGGGGCATCCTCGTCAGCTGGTATAACCCCTGTGCGGTGATAATTGCACATTTTTCTTAGTCTTGTTCTGGCAAGTTGATCTGCCAGTATACTGAGATTAAGTCCATCGCGGAGAAATACTTCACTTCTCCTAATTGATCCAGCGCATTGTCAATCCTCAGTAGGGGATACAAATCCTTCTTTGTAATTTTATTCAGCCTCCAATAGTCAATCACTACCCAGTTTGATCCATCTTTCTTCTTTACAATCAAAATTGGGCTTTCCCAGGGACTTGATGACGGAACTAGAAGCCCATGCTTTACTAGTTTGCTGATCTCATCTTCCACTACCACTTCAGTGGTTTTTGATCTTTAGATTAGTCTCATCCTTATTGGTAGATTTTCCCTGGTGTTGACCTTGTGAATTACATCTCATGCACATCCCAAATCGTGGTCATCCTGAGCAAACACTTCCTAATATTTCTCGAATAATTTTGAGCACCTCCTCCTTATGCTCTTCTGGCAAATCTGCGAGCTGCTCTTAATCAACCAATAGATTGATGCTTTTGGCCACCCCAGCTGATAATCACATTTCCTTGAGAGACCCAAAATCATGGATTCATCTCAATTCTGCTGTTGGGATTTAATGAATAAACGTGATGATTTGATTCCTCTTGATCTTCATCGGTTTTTCACTTAAATTCGCCAAGAGAACTTGTGTTTCTTCATGGGCCAGCACTATTATCCTGGGAGCCACCCATGGCTCCACTCTGGACTTCTTCCAGGGGCTTTTGACCTCCCCATACAGAAGCTCTGAAATCTCTAAAGTCAACCCTGTGTTGACTATCATCTGTGATCTGTCTGGTATATTTCTCTCCTTCTTGAGTTTTAAGGGAATTCCCCAGTTTTCTAGGATTTCCGCTGGCATCTCTCGTCACTTCCTAACAACTAATTTTTATTGAATCGGTACAATGATGTCACTGTATATCAGATTAATGAGGTTATTTCTCCAGTTCAATGGAACTTCACTGTCCTTCTGGTATACTAATGGTAATCTCTGACCCAGGATAGTCAACGTATTATCCTCAAAGTTACATTTAACTCCATATTTCCACAGAAAAACCATTCCAATCAGGATATCATAGTTTTGGTTTGCCAAAATCTATCACTGGCGTGGATACCACCAACGGCCAGAATCATAGTGGCAGCACACTATACGCTCCACAGGAAACGGTGGTGTTTGGCCCAGCTGTTCCATATTCTTTCTTGTGTTCCAAGTCCGGAGAGATCTTCATCTTCTTCACCAGCTTGGTCGACACAATATTGATGGGCGCTCCACTGTAAAATATCGCCCACACCCTCAACTACTTTACCTAAGTATCTATATATGTACACTCAGAGTATTGTAATAAAATCCATCTAGTACTAAAAAAAGTATTGTAATAGAATATTTACTGAGTGAATTGCGGCATTATTAGCCAAATTCTAGGGTATGAATAATCTGCATCAATAATATAGGAAACAATTCCTTAATCGCGCCAAGGGGAATTGACAGATTGGCCTCATCTAAGTGAACATCAGTTAACTCATTAGGATTCTCAGCAGTCTGAATCTTCTCCATCAGTTGTCAGGCATACGGCTAGGCAACCTCCTGAACTATCTCAGGGTCAATCTTCTTCGCCCTGGCTCTGGTCACAGCGTTTATATCCATGTTAACCACTTGATATAGCTGATCCTGCTCGTCATCTGTGAACAAATCACTAATATCTATTTATTCATGATAGCAGGAAGAACAGGTTTCTCCACTGCTCTAGACTGTTTCTTGTCTAGGCAGCGGGACCTTTTCCCAAATCTTTAGCTACTGCTGTCTTTTTATCCTGGACCACATTAATTTGATCCTTCAGCTTTTTACAGTGTGCGGCAAAATGTCCTTTCCTGCCACACTGGAAGCAGACCTTCTCTTTCTTCTTTAACCATTTGAATTCCTCGGGCTTATTTCCCGGCACAGTTTGGTTAAAAGTCTCCTTTTCTCCTTTGCTTCCCTTCGTGGGATTCAGATTTTGGACCAGATTGGACTTAAAGCTTATATTTGGGGCATCAAACGTTGCTCCCAAAATCTTCAGGTTATCTACCATTTGCGAGGTAGTTATTTTGGTCATGAATACAGTAGACATCATTTGATGCAAATCATGATAGGGCTGAAAGGCCGCTTGCAGAGTGATTCTCACATCAAAGTTATCTAAAACCTTTGCTCCATCCAGGATCTTCAACTCCTGGTAAAATCAATCTGAGAAGCTTGCAAGAGACTCATCTTTATGGAAATAAATTCTCATAAATTCTTGCTTGCATTTTGACATATGGGTTGGACTACCAAACTCCTTCATTATGGCTGCCTTAGCCTCAGCATATGACCAGCTGTTCCCTCCAAGTGGGGTAACACTAGGTTCTGGCGGTCTTTGTCCAAACAGTTCATAACCGTCAACGCCTTTTGACAATCTCTGTATCCATTCATGGCTATATCAAAATAGTCAAAAAATGCTGGGGCGTTATCCTGATGGAATGTGGGCAATTTAGGTGTTGCTCTGAATTCTTCCAAGTCATTTTGGGCCAATTCTCTCAGTTTGGCTACTTGGCTCACTTGTGGAGTGACTTTGGGCGTCATCTCCAAAAATAGCATTAAATGTGGGCTGCATATTTCTTAGGGTATTTGTCTTCCCAAGTATCATTTGAGGACTTCCCTCTTCGGCATCACTGGCCATATCAGGCTCACATGCATAATGGTAGTTTCAAATCCTCTAATTCTTTACTCAATCTCTCAATGTCCACACCAAACTTTCTCAAATGAACGAGATCTGCTTAATGTTCTGATTTCAGGAATAGGACCTCTCAAATGAGGTCTCCTTCTTTCCTCTTTAACGAGTTTACTTTGATGAGTAACTCATTCCCAAAGTTGGCTATGTTCTCAACTCCTTCTTCCACCTTAATTACTCACTCTTCCAAGGCTGCGAACTCCCAATGGTCCGCAGAGCTTAAGGCATTCTGATTCACTGTGGCGATCTTGGTCCACAACTTGCGCGTCTCTTCTTTCTATGACATAATCGATAGATTCTTCTACTCAACTACCCCTGTAGTGAGCACCAACTTGTAAAAATTTACTAGTTTGTTCTTATTGGCAAACAACCATAGTGATCATTTTACTGCACAGGTTTGGTTTCCTCATGCACCTCGCATTGTAAAGAATATAAATCTGATAATAGTATGGAGACTATATCTGTAGTTGAGTTAGAACTACTATCAGGCTCAACGCTTCAGCCAGTACTTCCAATTAAATACCTGATAAGTTATACTCGTAGTGATTTGTTCCCTCTATTACTGTCCACTCAATCTTCATCAAGATCCTCTGATGACAGTCTCCTTCAGCCCAACACACAGTTGGCAGCTATCCTTGATTTGTGGTTCCCTTCGTCTCTAGATCCCCGCTCAGATCTCTACTCCTCTCTTTGAGAGTCTTCCAATTATTGCCTTCTGCAATAATATCCTTGAGATGTAACTTCACACTGGATGCTGATAGTCTTACTATAACCAAATCTACAATAAAACTAATAATGTTTTAATGTATGTTAATCTTGGTAGTAATAATAATGTTTGTAGTAATAGTTGTTTTTTATAGTAAATCCTAGGGAATTTATAGGGGATTCAGCCATCTAACCCTTGGTTGATACCTCTTCGATGAAATGGTAGCTGTTGCCATTGAATTCCCTTCCTCGTCTCAGCAGCTATGGTCTTCCCCATCCTGGCTAGGATTCCGTCATTGGACATCCTTGAGACCTCAAACAGAAAGAGTCAAAAACGTGTCCCTAACGTTTTCCTCTTGATCCAAGCAAACCAACCATATTTGGCTAGCAACCTGCTTAGGTAATGGGGCTTATTACCCATTATGACAGGTCACTTTACTAACCAATTGATTTGCTAGTTGCAGGCGGCATTACTCACCTCGCAACTCACCATTCATTCTAATCAGTCAGTGATGAAACCCGACCAATCCCAATTGGTACACCTGATAGTTAATCACTATCAGATGCCCCTATTTTGTCGGCCACTACGCCCTATGAGATATTAGGTATTCATCTGGATCATCCCCTGATGGATATGACCAGGCGAATATCCCAAAATCCCCAAAGGTTGTTCCTACAAAATTTGGGCCAACCAATTTCCAATCACAACGCTTTAGGGAATTTTCCTCTAGTGACACCAGGTAATCTAGCAGGCTGGAAATATGGGCAAAAATCCCAATAATACCTCACCAAAAAAGATGACTTTTTGTGCACCTTTACCCAATATTTGTCCCATTTTTAGGAAGTCTGCAATCAAATAGCTTAGGCTTAACTTAAAACTAAGCCTAGCAGATGTCAGTTTCTTAGAATCAGATGGAGTACCTGGGTCACATCATTTATAATCATTGGATACACCCTCAGCTAAAAAGCTTGAGGCCTTTGATTAAATGAAAAGTCCTGATAACAAGCAGGATATACAATTATCTTAGGTATGGTGGAATATACAGCTAGTTTATGCAAGGATTTGCTAAGCTAGCTGAGCCCTTGTTCTATCTACTCAAAATGAAATGATTTTCCATGGTCCCCAAATGTGAGCTTGCTTTTAACTAGTTGAAGGCGACACTACCTCAAGTTCCAGTGCTACTTTATATCAACTTAAATTGGCTTTAATTATCAAAACTGATGCTTCATTAACAGACTTAGGAGCGGTGCTCTCTCAGCAAAATAAACAGAGAGAGGAACACCCAGTAGCTTTCTGCAGTCGTGCCCTTACCAAGAGGGAAAGAGATTATATGGTAACATAATACGATTATTTAGACATTAATCTTGCCTGCAAACAAACCCATGTTTATATTCATGGCACTTAGTTCCAAGTAATTACATAGCACGCCTCTTGTGGTAGATCTATTGTCTTTAAAGGCTTGAAGGTTGGCTGTTAAGGTGAATATTGAAGATTTAGGCCTATGACTATGAGGTAGCACATCTATTAAAGTCATCTCATCAAAATGCTGATGGACTTTCACTGCTAGCCATTGTGTCCACGCTGGTCCCATATTCCATTTACTTTACATGAGAAAATAAAAACCCAAAAGCATGATGAGAAACAACCCCTTCTTAGGTATATTTTGGATCAATTAATGAAGTATACTAAAGTGCAGATTGGGGTACTGTAAAGAATTAATAGTGACAGTAGATGGTGATTATACAATACACCTTCCATTTAACCGTCAATTATTATGCAAGCTCATTGTATCATTGGGCATGGAGGAATAGTATAAGCACTGAAGTAGATTCAACAGGGCTACTATTGGAAATCAATGAGGTTCATCATCCAGGACTCCTTAAAAAATGCCATCAGTGCCAATTGCAACAATCTTCTAAGGCTACCACCACCTACCAACTTAGCAAGACCAACTGGGCGTTGCACAACATCTCAGTTGACGTTATAGTACTCTACCTTTCAGAAATTTCGATCATAAGTAATATCTGTGGCCATTTCCCACTTAATAGATTGGGTTGAATCTAAGCTTTTACAAAATAATGGAGCAGTCACAACAGCAGTTTATCATGGAGCACTTTATTCATAGGCATAGGTGTCCACAGAGTATCCTGATGGAAATGATAACAACCTCATCAAATAAGCATTTTGGAATTTAACCACCTTGTAGGGATTAAGGGTTTTCTTCCCCATACCATCCAGATACCAATGCATCAGTTGAGAAAAATTATCAGATCTTTAGAAGAAATCCTTTGTAAGTTTTTAGCCTCTTCACCTTCCCATTGACCCTCTATCTTAACCCCGCTGTTTTTGCCTACAACATTAGATACATAGTGCTACTGGATTCTCCCTTTTCAATTACTTTATGACTAACAGCCCGCTTTACCGCAAATATTTTACTTTATTGTCATGGACAAAGATGGGGCAGGCTGAAAGCTACTTTGATCAACTATTTAAGGCATTAATCAAAAATTCAGAGTGGAGGCTTATTGGTCCGCCATAACCTAGAAAATTAACTAGAGGACACAGGATGCTTTTCATCAAGCACCTTTGTACAAGTTCAACGTGTGCGATTGGGTGGTTTACTTCAACTCCTATGTTTTTTGACAAACCCACAAGGTGTTGACGCTCTGGAAAAGGCCATATGTAAAACTTGGAGCACTCGTCCTTTGATGTCTATACCTTTAAGAATTCGTTCAATAGAAATATTATTAGGGTTCATGTAGAAAACTCAAACTTTACTACAAAAGTCAATTTCCTTTCCAGCCTCCTCAAGAAGGTGAGTTGAGTTAAGGGTAAGTGTTGGTAAAGATTAATAATTTGACTGAACAATCAACTATTGGATGTCTATGGTTGGAACAAAAATGAATGCAATTAACTTTAACTAAAATGCTGTTATGATTCTCCCTACTACTCAAGTCTCCTTTTCATTCCAGAATTGTCACGTGGCGACTTCTATCCTCTAAATCAACCTTACCCCATAAGTGGGCACTATTATACCATTGTACTCAATGTATGCATTGTGCCCATTTTACTCCCTGACATAAAAATTCTAGATTAAAGACATTGGTGTTCCATGGCTAGAATATTCCTTTTAAATTTCCTTTCTTTCTAACACAAAAAAGTATCATCATTTGCGCATAAAAACTTAGTATATCTGAAGTCACAAATTGAAGTATTAATTTACTATCTCAAGACTTGAAGGAATATTGAGTATTGTATAGTGCTCTGTATGATTTGCTGTTTCCTTACCTTGTCATGAAACAGAGGTGTTACAAGTGCTTAGGATTGATAGAGTTCCAGAACAGAACTATACTTGTGCTAATAGAATACTTGTTGCACGCTCTACACCTGGGATACCCTATCATTTTATATTTTAATTGTACTTATTCCATAATTATCATTTTTTATATCAATCAATGTATGTCATACTTAGCGCTAAAAATTATTAGCTTTAAGTTAAAAGCGCTGAGAAATTTTTAATCGTTGATGCCATATTTGCATCACTCTCAACTTTCTATAATTAAAGTACCTATTGTTATCCGTTGGGATTATTTCCCAATATTATGTATCTTAGATATTTATTACCTGAGCAATATAATGACTACATTAGAAATATGAACAAAAATATTTGGGATGAAACACCTCTCTAGCGTCCATTAACTATTAAGATATGCCAATTATTCTCACTTAAGCTATTATATTGATGTGGGTAATGAGGCCCTATTCCAAATCTATGTTTCCCTGATGCTAACTTGAACCATCTAAAGTGAACTAATTTTGAGTATTTCTTTATTCATGTAGAAAAGGGTTAGGGAACCCCAAAATGTTCCTAGTCCTAATATGATATGATCTGATCACTATTTATATCACTGATTTAAAGCTAGCTCCTTGATTATTTCTATTATTATTCACCATAATAAATCCGTACATAGTACTATAATTAAGAGTATCCATTTAGTTAATATATGTCTACACATCTGTATTTGTAATGTAGTTCTATTGAGACCTCTAAACCTCCTTTGTGCAAATCATGTCAACTAATAAGTTCAGATACAGAAAGCATTGGATGACATATTCATTTAATGTTTTAAGCTACTACCAACTAGGATGATATCCTACAGTAGAGTTCCAGAAGGTTTAGTGGTTCATATGAATCCTATAAGGGCTTTATCTACTGCAAAACTTCATTCACAGTTATTAATTTTCAGGGAAGATCCTGACATTGGGATATTATGTGAAATTTCAAACATTATTCATTGAATCTAGGAGATTTTTTGTTAATTCTACCATTTAATCCCATAAAAATTATATCACACTATAATTGGCCTAAAATACTAAGCTTTACAGTTATGCTTATGTAGTCATTTCCAGTCCCCTGAAAAGCTCAATGCCACAACCTCAGGAATAGCCAAGCCAAAGCAAACAAGATGAGCGGATATTATTTTTAGTACTAGATGGTATGAGCGGATATTATTAGTTAAATAACTATGCTATGTTGTTTTAACTTTTTAGCCAATAAACTATCTTAATGCTAATACTTTCTCAATTATATTTCCAAAGTTATTTAAAATAATAATTTTGTTCCAACCAAATAAAAACACACACTCAATAATTCCTTAAAGAAGCTCTATCATTGGGCAACACCCTCACTTACTAACCCAAGTTCACTACTTGGGTGCATATAACTTCTTTTCCATATTGGACTCAAAGCCTTAATTGTATTAATCATGGTAACCTACCCTTATAAAACCAATGGTGCCCCAGTCCCTGACAGTGATGCACCAGAGTTTAGTTTCCATGGGTCAGATCCATGATGATGTCTGATGCAAACCAGAAGTTCCTTATGAGTCAGTGATCTCCATAGGGTCATCTTTCTCTCTTTCAAGCAAAAATCTTTAAAGGGCTATCAATAAAATTTTTGCCATTTTAGGGGCTCAGCGTTTTAATGGAGCTCTTCCTAGTGACCTGTTGTGCCTACAAGAATTATAAACTTAGAGTCTTAGAGCAGAGCTGAGTTCTGACATAAGAAGCATGTCCTTTAGAAAATTAGAAGAATGATTTTAAAAAATATGATTTATTAGAGTAAGTGACACACTCAGTCTAGTAAGGATTATGGAAAAATCTTGAACAACAATAACAATTCTTTAATTTGTTAACATCTTTCAATAATTATGAGTCAATATAATACTTGCTTCTTAATGCATAATGTCAAACCTTTTGGACAGAATCTACAATTTTAGTTCAGGGGAGAACCAATCATGACACCTGGACGCTGAAGAGATTTCAGAAAGAGAATAAAGATTTCTTGTATGAGTGGTGTTTCTATGTCATTCACTCAATATGGATCATGATCTCTAAATAACTTTGCCACACTCACTTCTCACCAAGTGTGTTACACTGTATATGAGATAAATCTCTAATAGTGGTATGGTAGTTGTTTGTAAGTGTATGGTTTTATTCACTGCCCCGTAGTGAGCCTCAATCTGTGGGTTTCTCTATCAAAGCAGTTGCAAAGTGTAAATCCATGGGAAGTCAATACAAATTTATTGTAAGTGTATAAAATCTCAAGACTGTTTTATTAAGGGGTCCAAAGTTGAGCATTTTGAAATTTGACAAGTAGTACTGTTGGTGTTGATGAAAAAGATAAGCAAATAGTTTATTGAAGTCCATGGTGTATATGCAATAGCCGGCTACTCAGACTTTTTAAGATTGCACTAATAGAACTTCTCTCAACTTATAAATTTTATGGGGAGTGTATAAAAGAGTATAATTCATATAATGATAATCTGGTAGTTTACATATATATTTTAAAAAAAGTTCAAATTTAAATAAGTTAGTAGATTATAAAAGAAGTTTTGGGTTAGGGAGAAATGAATTAAATTAATATTTAGTAACATTAATCACACGTTAGGTCATAAGTTGCAACCAGGGCTAGGCTGTGGTATTGATCTAGAACACAGTGTGTCATTTGCCAATTAATTATTTCATCCAGATACTTAGTAAAGGAAGTGAATTTGATCTGCATTGTCATATCTCAAAAAATACTTTGGTAGTTTAGACATATAGGTCATACAACTATATAAATTTTTGTACCATTAGGACCTTTTGCCACGTCACAGAAGTCTTCCAGGGTTTTGAAAAGATTGAAAGTATTTACTTATATGAGGTTTATAATTAAAGCAGGTATACTCTTCTCCTTGTCTTCTCATAGAGGCTCATTTATGCAGATATCTGACAGATGGCTTGAGTGTAAAGTCACCAAATATGAACTTGCAAATATCATCCTTAGAGGCTAAAAAGTTTATATTCAATGTTGTAATAATGTTAATAACTATTAGCCTATTTTTAGATTCTCTTAGCTTAGTAGCTGTATGTGATATATTCTTTAATTTATAGAAATATTATAGGACTAACCAGCAACTCTATGTAATATATAAATCATCAATTAAGCTTTTAAAATAAATTATAGAATCATATAATTTTCTTTATTGATCTACCCACTTTTGGGTATACTTAGTTAAAATTAGTAAAAACATCTAAAATTGTCGTTGCCCTCTTCTTTTACCTATGTCAACATGCTTAATGCCCACTTTCCCTTTGTGGGGCAGTGGTGCTCCAAAACCTAATGTTTTTATAGATGTCGCTAAAACATGCTTAGGCTGTCCCTGTAAGCCCTCCCAACTCTTTGTGTCGCTTTGTCCCACCTGATGGCTTAGCTATAAACCTCGCCCAAACCCTGGCGGTTCTCTGCTGCCCCCTGGTGCTCCCCTTAAGCAACATGTTATTCAGCCTTCAGGCTAAATATGACAATTTGGTTCCTTATACTGACAAATCTGATTACAAATATCCTAGTCTGTTATCAGCTTACCAACTTAATTTAATTCCACCATTTTAACAGGAATTTTGATCTTGTCTTATCAAGTTAACCAAAGCTGCAGCGGCAGCTACCATCTCCCTAATATTTCCAGGCACCCCCTCCCAACCACTCATACCCAATTGTACATAGATACTAATCTTTTTTTAGTACTAGATGGTCCATAGATACTAATCTTGTGGTTCACTTTGTGGGTCTTTTACCCACCTCTCACCCAGACTTCTAGTTAAAGAAATTACTGCCAGAAGACAAGAATATGGTTCTAACCCCATACTGCAAAATTATAGTTCTAAATGGAGCTAATCTCATCTCAGGCCTCTAAACTTTTGTGACTACTTGCCCAGTTTCATTAAAAATTCCCTTCCTATTCCCCCTTACACTTTTATCCCTTATTCCCCTGACAATCTTTTCTGAGCCCAAGTAAATAGAGGGCGCACCATCTGCCCTGCCTGTTTCAAACTGTACCATTCAAATTGGCACTGCTCTCGTCACATGGGCCACAACCCCATAACTGAATTTTCTCATAAGGACCCCATAGCTGATCCAATTGTGTTTCACAAATGAGTCAATTTTCTCCCTCCTTCTCCCCCAAGGTGGTATCTGCAGCAACCACTAATTCACCCAATCAGAAGCCTTCTCTAAACCTCTTCTCCTGAACCCACTAATCAGTGGTTGGAATATACTATTAAATTCTAAATCCTCCTCCCAGCCACCTGCCCCAGCTCATCCATATGCTGCTAACCCATTCATACTCAATTAAAAACCATTAAGTTACTTGGTTTTCTGTTGATGTATGGGTGAACTTATACCCAAATTCCGAATGGCTGGGCCTTCACCCTTTAAAATTCCTCAATGCTAATTATGTAATTTAATTCTCAAATTGCCGTTATATGCCTCGCCCTGATGATGCCCCATTCAAAAGAGATTACCAACTAGATGATAGGCAGTTGTCTCCCTCAAATGTCACGCAACCCATACTGCCATTGTAAAACCAGTTACAGTGTTAGCTTCAAGTCTGATACCTTCTGTCCTCCCCAACACTGATTCCCAACGCAATAAAGAACACCTCTGCAACTATCATTTGGCAAATACAGCAGTTTAAAAATAGCAGCAGTCGCAAATTTTGGCCTAAAGACCTGTATAACTTGTAATAACATCCCCACCATAGCCAACCTCCCTAAAGTAAGCCTTGCAGGTGAGAAAGCCAGAATTAATTACATCTTCAACCTCCTCATTGGATAATTGAATTGCAAGCGCCAATCTTCTACCTTGACCTCCATTTACATGACGCGCCACACCTGTACTCTTGGCTTTCTGCAATTACTGACCATCCCAGATGAGGATAAAGACCCCTCATTCCCCCTTAACCCTCTGTTGGGTCATATAGCATTTTCTTGACTTCAATTTGGTTAGTGTGTTTTGTGTGTTCTGATGCTATTTTAACTAGACCTGTTCACCTTGTTTTAATTTTTTTTCTTAGTTTGTTTAGCTCTTTTGTGCTTTGGTAGTGTCTATCCCCTGGTTGATATACCTCAAATAATTAATCATAGTATCATATACATTATATTTTTTAGTACTAGATGGTCCCAACCCGAGGGGGGATTCATCGATGTATCATATACATTATAATTTTTTAGTACTAGATGGTCCCATCATATACATTATATTAATTATTAGGTATCTAAAAAATTGGATTACATTAAAAAAGGTAAGAAACACTAAGGTACTCAATTATAGGCTCGCTGCTATAGCCAAGGTACATCATAAAGTTAATGTCATGTTTACATGACTTTATTGAGGGCACCAACAGCAGAGAAAAGTCTGGGCGGCAGGAGGTCCAAAATGTTAATCTTCAGGATTTTCCTGACTTTAAGCTCACCTTGGACCAAATCTGGGTACAAGCCAGGTATGCCCAGGTTAATACAAGTGAGGTGCATAACGCCCAGCCCCCTGTTTCAGCTCTTTTATAAAAAGGATGAGTTTATTGATTAACAACAATGGTACAAATCAGTGTATCAGTGAATGGGGGTTCAAAACACACTCAATTTACAAAATTGCAAGCTCAGGTCAGGTTCAACTCTAATTGATCACTCAAGTAAGGTCAGTTTAGAGGAATGTGACCCTATCAGATGGAAGCGTGCACCTATTGGTGCACCAAGGCTTAGTACCACTTTCTCCAACTCATGATTTATATGAGTTGGCTTAAATATGTTTGCTCAAGACCGACTTTTCTCGTTGGTCATCTTCCTAAATAAACCCCATAGTCATTTTTACGTTTTTTTAGATGTTGACATGGGTAAACCTGTGTGCGGACCTCTTTGAGGAGGTTTTGCAACGTTTTAGCCAATTTATCCTTTGTAAATGTATTAAAGTCTCAGTTACACCGCTGGGCCTACCCAGTTCCCTCCAAACCAGGTTAACAGTGCACTCTAGCCTTGTACAAAACTTGGTTGTGAACTGCCCTTTGGGGCAAAGCTAAGTTTTACTGTTTTCTCAACACATTAATACTTTCACTGTGCTCAAAACCTCGTTCTGTGTCTTCTTAGCTCCAGCTCCCTCTCTTGGGCTATTTTTTTGTTAACCCTGATGACTAGTTCCCTTGCTTTGGCCCAGTGCTTTGTGCAGCGCCAAGCTGTGGAACTGGAGAGTTATAGATACTCTCCTAACATTAGATGACCAACCACTTAACTTTACGTGCATAAACCTTTTTTCATGTGGGACTTTTTTGAAGTGCAAATGGTGTGCGCCAGCTGGTGGCCATGGCCACAGTGGGACTCACCACTGATTTCACATTTTCTGAGGCTAGGAGCATTCTTGCATTATCCTTGATACCTCCAACTTGAAAGTATTCACCCTTCTTACCCATACCTGGTGGATACGGATGCTTCACAATTCAAGAGTTGTGAATCCCCTACATTCTACCGAATTCAATAAAACCAACACCCACAAAACGTTTTTTCTTTGGACCACATTTAGACAGTGCAGGCGGGATTATTGACGAAGCAACTGGTGGTGTTGGCCTTGGATATCGTCATATAACTTGTCATCAAAATGGACGTAGGGTCATTTGTGGCTCAAAACACATTTTATAGTGAAGATTTCCATATATACTACTGAGCCATGTCTCTTCCCATATGGCTCAGATATGGACCAAATTTTAGTGTATCAAATCACCCCAGAGAACCCACACTTGACCACAACCATGATCCGCAGACCCCAGGAGGTGAAAACATGTTACAATTACAATATAAAAACGTTTATGCAGCGCTGAAGATATGATGGGATATGTGGCCTCAGTAGTAAGAGTGGTCATATATCTTTTTTAGTACTAGATGGTCCCAACCCAAGAGTGTTCATATATCCCTATCCATTCATTGAAGCAGAAACGTACCCTGGGGGGATTTTAAACTCTGAAGAAGATTTGGTGGTGAAGTGTTAGCGTTTTCTGCTATAAATAAAGATAATTTGGGTTATCTTTTCGACTACTATCCTTTCATCCCCTTTAGGAAAAATTAGCACTACTATTTTGGCGGATACTGGAGCCTCTGAGAATTTTATTGACTAAGACCTAATTGACTACCTTGAGCTTTTTTACTTGCCAGGTTGTACGGTTAGAGGAGGGGCTTCCCAAGGTATTTACACGATGAAAATCATGGATTAGTGGACCAATAAGTTGGCACCTGTCATTTGTCTGACCACTTCCAAGCTATCAAAAATCTCTTATATTCCTTCATTTTGAGTGTAGAGTGATGTCAAAAGTTTGACGTCGGGACTAACTTGAAAGATAATACCCTATCCTTAAATTTGAAGAATGGTCACAAGTTGTTTGTTCCTTTAGCTAAAGACAACTTTAAGGGCGATTTTCCCCACTGGCATAATATTCACACTCTCAGTCTTGCCCCGTTGCTGAAGCCCTCAGTGGGGGTTACCTTACTTTCTGTTTTGAGGGGTTAAAATCTTCGTTTGATGCGGCTTCAGCCAATGTACTACCAGATCATTTAGAGTTTGATTGAGAGCTCAAGCTCACTATTGATTTAATGCGTATATATAGCCCAATTTATCTGTTGATGGTACGGGAGGAAGCGACTTTAGATGTGTGGGTTAAGGAGCAGTTAGCCAAAGGTGCTATTTTTGCGAACCTCCCCCGTATGTTCCCCACTCCTTTTTTAGAGAAGGCCAATGGTACCTTACGCCCATGCATGGATTATGAGAATCTCAACATTGTCACTGTAACAGACTTACACCCCATCCCCCTGGACTCTCAGATTGCACGCTATGTGGATAAGTTGAGAGTCTTCTCCAAGCTGGATTGTTTAAATGCGTTCAATTAGATCCATATAAAGAAGGGTCAGGAGTGGTTGACCGCATTCTGTACCAGAAAAACTTCCAATTTCAGGCTATGCCTTTGGGCTTAAATATGCCTCTGCAATCTTTCAACGTCATATTGATGCGGCTTTGGGGGACCTTCTGGGGGTATGCGCTGTAGCTTACATGGATGATATCTTGGTATTTTCCCCTGACAATGAGTCCCATGAAGTACACCGTCGGCAGGTGGTGAAGCGTTTGAGGGCAGCCAACCTTACGCTGAAAATCAGATAGCTTGAATTTTTCAAGTCCCAGGTTGCCTTCCTGGGCAACGTCATGTTTGACCTAAGACAAATGATAACTCCAGACAAGGAGAAGGAGATTCGTGAGTGGCCCACTTTAACTTTGGTTAAGGAATTGAGGAGTCTTTTATGGATGTGTACATTCCTTAAGAAATTCACACCGAATCTTTATAAAGTTGCAGCACCTTTTTATAAGGCAAGTGGGGCAAAAGTACTTCAGTGGTCCCCCATTTTGAAGGATGCCTTCCAAGCAGTAAAGTGTACTTTGGTATCCACATCCATTCTTCACCATGTTGACCCAATAAGGCTTTCATTGTTGCTTCAGATGCCTCCAACTTCGCCATAGCAGCCACCTTATTACAAGTAGCAAAGATGTAATAGAGGATCCGGTGGGATATCTTTAGGAAGATGTCTTTACCAGAGTTAAACTAAGCCTTATATGATAAAGAGTTATTAGCAGTAGTTGAGGCACTGACCTATTGGCATCAACAATTGCATGGCTCATACCAACCCTTTTGCATATGTACAGTTCACCATGCCTTACTGTACTACCGCTCACCTCATGTCCTAACCCCATGGAAAACCCGCTGGCATAAGTCCCTTGCCCAATTTGCGGTTTCTTATGAGTTTACTAAGGGCAAGGAGAATAGTTTGGCGGATGCTTTGAGCTGTAATCCCGCAATAGCTCCCAATCCTAAGGAGGTTAAGGTGCATAATACCCACTTGGTGATTCCACCAGGTAAGATTGTGTCTCAACTTTCCTCTCCCTTTGCCAATGGGCCTGCACTCGCAACTCTAGAAAATGCAGAGGAATATGGTATGTTCAGAAAGGTAGTCCTTTCTCAGCCTTTTTATTTTTATTTTTATTTTTATTTATTTGAGGATTGCCAACCAGGGGACTGACACATCCAATATGTAGTGAAAAGGAAAGTAAAGAGGGGAGAGCACACAAAACAATAGAATCTGAAAGATAAAAAATGGTACACTTGGATGTGGTTAGGAGTTGCACGGGTGGTGGATGACTATGACCTTAAGTAACGTGACAGCTCAAGGGCTAGTAGGGTGTACCGCCTATAGAGATTGTGATGTTTTCAGTGTCACAACGAAGAAACCAGATTGGTAGCCATTTACCCATCTGTTTCTTCCATTTGTGTTGTAGTGATCCAAATAGCCAGACTTGGAAGTGGTCAACAAAATGGCTGTGAAACCTGAAGATAGCTTGGTTGATTTTGTGGAAGATCCCGTTGAAAGCATCAAGGGTAATTGTGTGAATGGACCATATTGCAATACTCACAATTAAAGCCCTTAGCGTCTGGGGATAGATGAGATAATGTTGAGTGCCAGGATATCGCGGGATAGTCAGAATTCAGCTGATGGTGATTGCTGAAATAAGTACATCACATTGGCCCAGATATGCTTGGACGGCGGGCACTCTTCCAGGAGGTGGGCTAGCGTGTTGGGTCTGCCGCATATGGCGCATGACTGGAACATTGAGAAGGTGCAATCAGCTGTCCTAAACGTACGGCGCATGTAGCGCCACACTGTGGAGATCACTTGTGGGGATAAGAGGGGACAAGTGATGAGGTCCCACACCTTCCTTTGGGTGCGCAAGTCATATGGGACGTCTTGGTAATCTAGATAGTCAATCCAGGATAAAGGAAAGGGTGGTAGTGGGGCAGGTGCGTTGGTCACAGTTTGTCCTCTGTGGAGTCACATATAACCTATTGGAGGGTTAGTATCTTTGGTTTGCTGTGCATAGGAGAAACTCCAATCCCCTTGTCTTAGGGTGTACAAGACGCGTTTGAAGTAGCGGTTGGTGTTGTGCGGTCCTGTGGCTGTTGGATATGTTGTTAGGTAATTCATCAGTGTTGTAGGGTTGTAGGGGCGCCTCAGATGTAGTGCCCTTGCGAAGTTAGTTTGGGCTGCCTTAGCTTAGTGGGGAGATGGTGGGTTGGGTGACGTTGTCAGAGCTATCCATGAGCCAAGGATTTGCGTTGCTCATGCTGTGAAGTTGAGCAGCCTCATCTCTCATTCCTTCCGTGGGCCATACATAGTCTCCAGACTGACTGGTGCACGGTATCCAGACCACAGTCAGTTCTGCAGGAGCTTGTAGACTGCGTTGGTATTTTTTGCGGAGATGGGAACTGCGTGAGCAGCAAACCATAACTTTGACAAGATCAGGGAGTTGGCTAACACAACCTTTCCAGCTAAACTAGCTTTACTCCTCCGCATACTTGTCATTATTTTTGTTATGTTGTCCAACATTTTGGTTTCAATGGTGTCAAGTGCATATCCACCAGCCTCAAGCCATATTCCCAGATGACAGACTGTGTTGGTGGCGAGGTGGGGTGTGAGGGTAAACACAGTGGTTTTATTGGCTTAGATCTTTGTCTTGTGGTAAGATGTGCGGTTGGTTGTTTTAGTCGGTGGTAGGAGGGTGAGGTCCAATTTGAACTGAATTTTCCCATTACAATTACCTCTGTTTTCTGTTTGATCAGTATGGCGTTACTCACTGACTCATACTGGTGAATAATGCGCTCAATTGCTCTGGCATCCCTATTGCCTGAGACTCCAACTACACAGCCATCAGCAAAGGCGAGCATTTTGGTTGGTAGTTGTACCTCCAACCAGATTCTAGAGATCTTTGAGTTTACTATGCGGAGGAGAGGGTCAAGGCTGAAATTGTATAGTAGGGGGCTAAAAGGGTCTCCTTGTTTGAGGCCCCTTTGTGGGGTGATGGTGTCGGTTAGGAAACCTGGGCCTCTGATTGCAAACCTGGCTGAGCGCGTTAAGAGAAGCGTTAAATTTAAAAAATGGGGTGGTAGGTTGAAGGCCTTTAGACATTAATCCAAGTAGTCCCAGTGCACTCGGTCATATGCTTTCTTTTGGTCCAGGAAAGCAAGGGCGCCTGTGGGGTTAGCTTGGCAGATGTTGGCTATGGTGTGAATGTTATCTCAAATTGAGAGATTGGGGATAAAGCCAAACTGATGGGGGAAGAGGGCTGTCTGTGCAATGCAACCCAGACGCTTAGCTAAAATTTTTGTTAGTATTTTAGTATCAGTATTGGTGAGAGCAATTGGACGCCAGTTGTTTAGGTCTGCCTGGTCTCCTTTTTGAAGAGTGTGATCACATATGCATCTTGGTCGCCAGGTAGAAGGGCTGTGTCCTCCAGGCACTTGTTCATAGTTGCCAGTAGTACTGGTGCAATGTAATCAAAGTACTTTTGTAAAATTCATATGGAAGGCCATCAGGCCCAGGGCACTTGTGGCGCGGAGTTGATTTTATTACCTCCCATAGTTCATTTCTAGTGATGGGTTTGACAAGGTCTGGTTGATCAGCTATATTGTCAATATTAGCAGATGATAAAAATTTTCCAATTTCTCTAGGTGCCACGAAATCCGCCATGTACAGGTCAGTGTAAAATTAGTGTAATTCATCTGATATTTCGGATGGTGTGGATGCCAGTGTGTGTCATCTGCTCGATGGACCTGTGTGCAAGTCACCAAAATTAAAATTGGTTTAAAATTGCAGAATAATTGGGCCGTGTGAGATTTGCTGGATAGAATGTATTTTGACTTGTAACATACTTTGATGTAGTGCTGGTGTTTTCTAAAGAGAGAGTTGACCTGTGCAGATAGTTGGAACCACAGGCGTCCCCATTGAGGACTGTATCCCTCTCAAGGTGTGTTGTTTTCTAAGTGCTGGAGCTGTCTGATAGCCTTGTTGATTGTTGCAGACATCGCGGTCGGCTTTCTGGAGTTCAAGTGACAGGCTTTCTTGGTTACTTTAGCCTTGAAAATTTCCCACTTGGTGATGGGGTTCCCATTGGGTGGTCATTTTTTGTCTGTGTTGTTATCATCATCTCAATCCAAAGTTTAAGCTCTGGAAGATGGATGGTGCTTGTGTGAGCTTTGTGCCAGGGTGGTGGCTTTTGGTATTTTGCTGCAGATGATGACATTATTGAAACCAATCGGTGGTTGGAGAAAGGGATAATTGTTGTTGTAAAATTTGATACATGGTGACAGAAGTCTACAGGGGCGAGCATCAAGTCAATCTGGGTTTTTGAGACCAGCTGGTTATTGTTGTAGTGGGCCTCGTCATGTTGGCCAACATGGTGGCCTGTTTGGGGATAGTGTTGTACAGGCCTAGCATTGCCTTTGGTATGTGTAGTTCCGTGTGGCTGCAGGGTATAGCCTTTGATTTAGGCCAGTGGTCAGTTATGGCATTAAGCCAGCAATTGAAATCTCCCACAAAAAACGTTGCCTCAGTAAAAGGATCAAGGAGGATATCAGAAAAAAAATTTTGGTGATCGTTTGGATCATTTGGGGCATACACACATGCCACGGCAAAAGTTTCTCCATTCCACTCAAAATCCGTTAGAAGCAGCTGTCCCTCCAGGTGGGAGGATGTGCTTCAGTTATTTACTGGAGGATTACGGTTAGATTGAATTACCACCCCACAGTGGTACGTCCAAAAAGATTTAGCTGGAAGGAGCATGGTTGACAATGACTCCTCCTACCCTGGTGGACAGTGGGGTTCTTAGACAGCCAAGATGTCCATGGGGATATCGCGCAGGAAAGCCATTTTTTGGCCCAGGATATGGGGGCCTTGGCTCCCACGATGTTGAGCGTCCCTATGGTGATTGCAGTTCTCTGCACATCAGGAACGTTGTGGCGACCCACTGGGGTCACCCTGTTCCCTAGCAGTGCAAATCATACTCTGAGTTTGGGGCCAATCAGCCAGATTGGTTCCAGCATGTTGATCAGTGGTTGTAGTATTGGTTTTGTTTGGTTTCTTTGGGCTCGGATTACTCCATGGAGTTCAGCTCTGGCGTGGGCTGTATTGTGCCCCATCAGCATAAATATTATGCTGCTTACCTGTGGGCTAGATGTGCAGAAACTAGGTGTTGGGGTAATTGGGTTTTGTGCAGGAGTGTTGTTGCATTGTGATTTTCTGGGATAATCTTCCATATTGTACTCATGATCAACATTGTCGCTGATCACATGTGATTGACTAGGAGGATCCACAGTGGTGCATGGTGGTTCTGCTTCAGTGTGGTTGGAGGCGTTTGATTGGTTGTGTTTGAAAAATTCATTGCTTTGATTATGTTGGGTTTTGTGTGGGGGATCTGAATGGTTATTTCGCTGCGCTGCTATGGCATCTGACTGAATCTGGTCTGAGGAAATCGTGGTATGAGCTTGGGTCTCAGCGGAACTTGCAGCCTGCTTGTGGGCAGCCTGTGCTCGATGACAATCCTTGTGCAAAATGGGTTCAACCAAAGTGATTTCAGGTCTTTCGCCCCAATGGAAGGCGTAAGTGGCGTCCTTCATTTTGCCAAAGGTTGGGCTCATTTTGTCCATATTGTCCTCAATAATTTCCGGTGCTTCAATCCTGCACTTGATGGGGCACATGTGGTCTTTGTGGCCTAGAGCTGAGCAGAAGCCGCAGATAGGTGGGGTGTGTTCCAGTGTGATGCGGAAGGGGTGAGAAATGCTGCTATCAGGGATGTTGATGGTCGCCATATGTGGAATGAGGGTGATATCATCTACCACATCCTGGTCAGATTTAAATAATGGCTACTGCCTTCCCTGTACACAGGTGAGGCAGGAGAGGGAATTTTTTCAAATTCAAATTGTTTAATTTCGTTGTAACTTTTGAGGCCTGCATGGAGCTTGTCCTCAAGGATTTTATGGTGCATGGTTCTCAGGAGTTGGTCAAATATGATGAATAGGTCATTTGCCTCATTCCATCATGTGCGCACCATGCAGATAGTGCGATCTTCATTGTTAACTTAACGGAAAATTTGGTTTTTGCTGCGTCCGCTGCTTCCTCCATGGTCATGAACCCAACATCCACCCATCCTCTAGGTAAATTTTTTAAAATTTACTGAAACAGTATTTGGGAAAGTCTTGGAGAAGGCCTCCCCATTCTTTCTCATGAATCAAGGGAAGTATCGCTGACCATAATCCTAAGACCGTGCCCAAGGGAGGACAAGGGTTGGGAGTGTTCAATCTTTGTAAAAACACCCATTTTTTGTAGAAATTGCAAAACTCCTAGTGCAGCGCTATGCTCATCCTTTTTTGGGGGAGGTTGTCCCAACGTACTGCCAGGGCATTTTTCCCTGATGGGTTGAGTAGGCTTAGGGCCTTTTGCACTGGCCACTTTCGCCCAACTGGTGTTGGTGCGGACAAATCTGCGCATACTCCTGGTTGATTGTCAAATTCAGATAATTTGCATAGAATCATGTTACTAATAGTGATAGTAATGGGAAATAAAAGCTCCCTTTCTCAGCCTTTGTCAACTGAATATACTATGGTCCTTGCAAATAGCGCTATGAATCAGGAGGAAATCACCAGAGGGTATCACATAAAGGATGGGATGGTATGGTTTGGGGGCACCTATGGGTTCCTGCAAGACCACTTCACCTGGAAATCATCCAGGACTATCATGACGGAATCACTTTTGTTAATTCTGGGAAGGCGAAGACTCATGAGCTTATCTGCTACAATTACAATTGGAAGGGATTAGCTGCTCGGGTAGGCAGGTATTATAAAGAGTCCTTAATCTGAAACCAAATAAAACCAAATCGCCAGCTTCTAGCAGGGTTGTTGGTACCAATTCAAAAGGCTGATGGGCCTTTGACTTCTATATCAGTTAAATTTTATTTGTAATATTGCCTGTATCTGAAGACTACAATGCTATCATGGCGGTAGAGGACCATTTTACAAAATTTCGCCCTCTTTATCCCTTGCAGAACCACAGTCACCGCAGCTGAAATGGCTGGTCTCTTCATCACTCATGTGTTCGCTCTTCATGGGGTCCCTTAAAAATAATTAGTGATTGGGGATCCCAGTTTACCTCCATCTTTTGGGAAGAGTTGTGTAAGACTCTTCAGATTCGCCCCTGCTTTTCAACTGCCTATCACCCTCAATCAGATGGGCAGACTGAATGATTGAACCAGTGCCTCAAACAGTTCTTGTGGTGTTACATCGCCACAGCTCATTCAGATTGGTAATCCCGTCTCCCTCATGACCCAATTCAGTTATAACAATGCCCAACATGCATCAATCAGCTGTTCCCCCTTCTTCACCAAATATTGCAACAATCCCGCCTTCAACATGGAGCCCAGTTGTGGCTCAAGGTGGAAGCGGTGTTGGACTTTACAAGATATCAAGCAAGTACACCAGGATTTGAGCACAAATTTAGATACGGCCATGCAGGCTTACAAGGAGAACACTGATGGTAGAGATGAGTTGGACCAGCGTACAAGAAAGAAGATCTTGTGATGCTTAATGCTAAAAACATCCCAATCAAGCAACCATGCAAAATACTGGGGCCAAAGAGGATTGAGCCATACCGCGTGATCAAAAAGGTGGGCCACACCTCATACCAGTTGGATCTCCCCCCTCATTTAGAATCTTTTCAGTATTCCATGAAAGCAAGCTCACATTGTTTGAGGGCCCCCATTCAGAGACTCCTGAGGCTTATCTTGTGATGGGGCGCTGGAGTGGGAAGTGAAGGAGTTTGTAGCATCTCGTTGGGTAAGATGAAGACTTGAGTATCTTGTACCCTGGAAGGGATTTGATGCAGCAGAGAACAGTTGGGTCCCAGCACGTGACTACGCCCATGCCCAAGACCTAATTGTAGCATTTCATGAGCGTTTCCCTGAGGCCGCAGGATTGAAGGCTAAGCAAGCCGTTGCTTCATAGCGTTAGCCCCTGCCTACTAAAACTTTTCCTTGGTGAATGCCCCTGGAGGGGGGTGAGCCCAAAAAGGAGAGGGTATTGTCAAGTTTACATGCCCTTATTGATGGCACCAACAGCAGGGACAAGAGTTGCGGCAGGAGATCCAAAGGGTTAAGCTTTAAGACCTTCCTGACCTTAAGCTCACCTTGGACCAAATCTGGGTACAAGCCAGGTATGCCCAGGTTAATACAAGTGAGGTGCATAACGCCCAGCCCCCTATTTGGCTCTTGCACTAAAACAGACGAGTTTTTGATTAGAAATTTCAGTTCAATTTGGTGTATCAGTGAACGGGTTTCAAAACCAATTCAATTTGCAAAATTGTAAGCTCAGGTCAGGTTCAACTCTAATTGATCACTCAAGTAAGGTCAGTTTAGAGGTATGTGACCCTATCAGACGGAAGCGTGCACCTATTGGTGCATTAAGTCTTAGTACCACTTTCTCTGACTCATGATTTATATAAGTTGGCTTAAATATGTTTGCTAAAGACCAACTTTTCTCGTTCGTCATCTTCCATAAATATACCCATTATCGTTTTTACATTTTTTTTATGTGACTTGGTTGAACCTGTTTGCGAACCTCTTTGAGGAGGTCTTGCATTGTGTTTAACAAATTATCCATTATAAATATATTACAGTCTCAGGTACACCGCTGGGCCTACCCAGTTCCCTCCAAACCTGGTTACCAGTGCATTCTAGACTTGTAAAAAACTTGTTTATGAATTGCTTTATAGGGCACAGCCAAGTTTTGCTGTTTGCTCAACACATTATTACTTTCACTATGCTCAAAACCTCGTCCTGTGTCTTCTTAGCTCCAACTTCCTCTGATGAGCTATCTTTTTGTTAATCCTGACGATTAGTTCCCTTGCTTTGGTCCAGTGCTTCATGCAACGCCAAGCTGAGAACTGGATAGTTAAAGATACTCTCCTGACAGTTAATGCATGTTATTATGATTCAACATTTCTTTGTACATAAAGATTTATAGTAGATGATATACATAACCATACATCAATATAACCCAGAATGGTTTGTTATGTAGCTGTAATGATAAAAAATGTTATCAAAACATTTTACAAACTTAAGGATATTCATTAATAATTTTATGTTATTTGAGGTGGGCTGACCTGGATACAATGCTGCACCATATATTTTGGAAATGGTAAAATCAAACTAATGGGAATGGAGGATAAATCACTTGAACTTTCATGCAGCATTCTGATAGGACAAGAAATCCATGGACCGCCTTGCTTTTGCTAACTTAGTTTGGGTCATTGGTACACAACACCAACAAGGTCATAAGTTATCCCCTACCCAAAGTCCATCTACTGAGATTAAACTTTCGAGGAGTGGTCATTGATTCAATATTCTATTAATGGGGCACCCTCCCTTTGTATATCAGTAGTATGTAAATTATATATAAAAAGTCTAGTTTTAAGGAGCTTAAAACTAATGAATAATGTATGATTTAATAAAGCTCATCAAAGTTTATTTGAAGTTGCCAACCAGGGGACAAACACTACAAAATCTTGAAAGAGCCAAATAAGCTAAAGTAAAATAGAATCAAAACAAGATGGATTGATTCACTTAAATCAACATGAAAAACACATAACACACCAAATAGCCATAAGTGAAAAAACTATATGACCATGGTGGGGGTGAAGAGGGATTGGGAGGCTCTTTGTCCTCTTATGTGGTACAGGTAGTAGCACAAAGCTGAGAGCATGGGTGTGGCGCATCATTGAAATGGTGTTAAGGTAGAAGAGTGCGCTAGCAACTCAATGTGTGCAACGAGAAGGGTGAAGATGTATGTAGTAATGGCTTTCTCAGCCGTAAGATGTATTTAGGGAGGGTGGCTATGGTGGCAATGTTGTTGCAGATAATATTGGTCTTTGTGACAAACTTTGTGACCACTGCTTATTTTTAAACTTCTCTATTAGCCACCTGATAGTAGTAGAGGTGTTTTTTCTTGTGTTATGTTAGTTTAATGTTGGGGAGGACAGGAGGTTGTAGGCCCATAGCCTTTACTGCAACTGACTTTTCAATGGCCTTTTAGACAGGGCAATTTTTAGGGGAGGAAACTGCCTCTTCAGCTAGTTGATGGTCAGTTTGTATGGGCAGTATCAAGGTAAGGCATGATACCAAATTTGGAATTGAGCTGCATAATCAGAATTGAGGTATATTTTGAAGGGCGGAGGACAAGCCTATTTGTAATTTGTTCTAAATCACCCAATTCAGCAACCTTAGCTAATCAATCTCATAATTTTTGGTTAAATCTGAGTAGGTTATTGGCATATGATTGGTCTGGGTTGGGTGGTTGGGGAGACTTTATAATTTACTGGGGTCCATTTTTACCCATGATTGGTTGAATCATGAGAATAGGCTTGATGTGGGGGAGACTATTTGTCTAAATAAGTGTCTGTTGCAGCTACCATAATTGGGGGAGGAGGAAGAAGAAAAGTGCCCATTTTAAGATGAAATATAGTCAGCAAAAGAGCATCCTGAGAGGAGTTTGGTGTGTGGGCTGCAGAGTGGGCAATGGAGGACCAGCGCCATTTCTAATGGTCCAATCTGAAACAGGTTGGGCAGATGGTGCGCCCTCCATTACTCTGTCCTAGAAAGGATGGTCATGGACAGAAAGGATAACTGTGCGAGGGAGAATTGAGAGGACAATGTTCACTGAAACTTGGTAAATTTTCATGAAGGCGTTAGGACCCACAAGGCAGGCGGCCACATTGAGAACCATAAATTGCAGTCTGGGGTCAGAACCATCTTCTGACAATCCAAAATGATTTTGTTAAGTAGAATATATGAAGAAGGTGGGCAAGAAGATTTGTAAACTGAACTATAAGTGTGATACCTGTGGGCAACTGATTTGAATGGTTGGGATGGGGTGCTCTGGAAAGCCAGGGGGATGGTAGCTGCCACTGCAGTTTAGATTCATTTGAAATGCTGAGATAAAAATGCCTTTTGATGGGGAAATTGTCAATGAAGCTGGAAGGCTGCATCACAGCTTGAGTTGATATGATAATTGTTTTATCAGAATATGGGAAGAATTTACCATATTTAACTTGAAGGCTAAATTGCATGTTGCTCTGGGGAAGCACAAGGGGGCATCAAGATACCGCCTGGGTTTGGGTGAGGTGCAGTGCTAAGTCCTTAGGCGGAATACAGCAACCCAAAGAGTTGAGATGTCTACCAGAGCTTAGGCTGAACTCATTTTGGCAACAGCCAAATAATATTAAGATTGAGCACCACTGCCCCATGGAGGGACGAAGGCTTTAATCTAATTAAAATAAATAAATGGAGCAGGTCACCAATGAGTGGGCTAGTTTGACTATATTTCAACCCAAGTTTCTATTAAAAATGGATGAATTGATAAAGATTATGCTTTAAAATTCGTTTTGCTTGAGTTTCTGTTCTTATTATAAGTAAATTAGTCATATTTAGCAACATAGTCCAGTTATACAAAAAGAAGAGGAGCTTGACTATTATAAATGATTGCACTTTAACTGTTAGATACAACAGTGCTTCTACAAGAGCTCCTAAAAAGCCTAAATTAAAGACTTCTGTCAGTTTTTACCTTTGTATGGGTAAAGCCTCAACTTTGAACTTACAAATTTACTATCTTAGTCAATATTGGCTTATTTATTTTATTATGATTCTACCTAACACTTCCTTAGGCTTAAAGCCCAAATCATAATTGATATTATATTGTGAAGCACATAATTATATCCTCTTTAACACTGATTCACAACTGAAATTTTTTTGATAGATTTGCTTATATAATGCTCTATTGACCAATAAAATAAGATAAATGGCCTTACCAACTATCATTATTTTAATTTAAAGTAACAAAACTATACATAACATTAAGCTCTTATTTGCCTTAAATATACTTTATGCCATTTTATGTGCCTCATAATCTGTTGGCTTCCCATGGCAGATAACATAAATCACTTAACTGTTTTACCATTATTGATCTCAGTACAGTCTTGGATGAAGAATCCTGATATTAATCAACTCTGAACCTAATATGACATTCTCTCCTATAATCTTTAATTAATTCCATTCCCACTTTTAGTATGCGCCTATCCCTCATCATAATCTTAAGTCTTTCCTAATACTATAAACATTAAATTTTATACTTACTATATTTATTAAAAATTACTCTGTCTTAATATATAAGCGTAAAATTTGTTCCTTAAAAGTTTTACACAATAGATTTAGCAGCTTAATCCCAGATATTTACTATTGCAGACCCTTTTGACATAAAAGTGCCTATAACCTCTTCAGAAGCAATTCTACTATGAAAGCCATCCCAAACTAAATTAGGTCTCTGAATCAATAATTCAACCCTGTTTGTCCACATAGGCACCTCCAAACACCCAATAAATCATTGCCAGTTTGTTATCAATATCTGCTTCTACATGAATGGTGCTCACTACATGAGCATTATGAGTTGCCACTAAAAACATCTATCATTTACAGGTCTTCAATAGTATATATAAACAGTTAATTTAAAAAACAATAGATTAACATTACCAGCCAAACCAGCTTTATCACACGCCACTTGAAAGTATGATGACGCTTTACTAACATCAGTTTGCCGAAGCTCAAACATAAAAAGGGTATTCAAAACACTATGAGCAACTGTTAGCGCTGGCTAATTGGTGCAATGACAAATACTGCAAGAGAGGAGAGCTTAAATAAGGAGTTGTTACATATCTGTTTTTAACCAAGCGTGATTGAACCTATTTCTGACTATGCCAAGTACACTGCATGTGAAATCACTAAATAAAGACTATGAACATGGTAGCTATGAAATAGCACAAGAAGGGTCAGACTTGATATTTGCTGAAATAGAGAAAATAGTCCAATAAATAGGGGGTATTAAAGTACATCTATATTAGATATGCCACAACAACACCTCTACATAGGTTTCCTGCTATTCTTCCACTTAAAGCGTTTATAATAAGCCTGAAATTAATTTACTTACTAAAAGCACCCAAAGTAAATGCGCTAAGGATCAGAAACTGCAAAAGAGCTTAAAGATTAGTGTGTGAGCGCACCAAAATTATTTAGCTTAGAAAATCCTGAATAAGAGTCCCAAGATAGATGCTCAGGTTTTCCAAAGTTAAGCTACTCTAAAACATAATCACTCACTGCAGTAGGTAAGTTTTGTTTTTCAGCTGAGCTGAATCCTTCTGAAATCAGAATCAGAACAGCTGAACTGGATTTGCACACGCCAACTTTGCTTCCTTGCACCAATTTTTTTTGTTCAGAAATTGAAATTACAAAAACCAAACCAAATTCCCACATGCTCATCTTACTTCCCTGCACTGAGGCTCCTCGCTGTTTTGACAACAAAGTCAAAAGAGCATAAATGGTCTCTGCGCCCATAATATTTCCCTGTGTTGAGGCTCATCAATGCTCAACAACATAACTGTAACAGCCAAATCAAATGCATCCATGCACATTTCATTTCCCACTCTGAAGCTTATTGCTGCACCAAAGTTATAATTGGATCATCCAAACCAAAAACATTCAGATCCATTTAACTTTCTTTTGGACTTTAGAAAATCATATCTTGATAATGAGTTATTTTATACAAGTTATTTAAATTATTATTACTGGTGAAAAGAGGTTGTAACCCCAATTATCTTCAATGGCTCAAGCTGGTTTTTAGAGCTTTTACTTAATAGGCAATAAAAATCTCAAGTCATGATAATCCATTTATAAAAACTGTACCAAATTACTCGGTTGGAATCATCAGAAAACCCAGTATTAAATACTTGACAATAAAAACTTATCAATGTGAAGCCCTATGCAAAAAATAGACTAGAAATTTAATGCTAAAAAATTTCAATCCGCCTTAGCTCACTAAAACTAGAATCTGGTAAAAAATTATGATCATCATTCGATTTTAGGACCACGATGCCCAATAAGGACCTTGAAAATAATCATTCTAATGAATTTAGCCATTTTTGGTTATTTAAACCAAGCCAACCATTTTAACTTTATCCAACCCAACTAAGCAAATAGTTTAAATTTTAACCATCATTTTAGTTTAAAACTAAACTACACAATTCCGAACTTACTTCTCTCAATCTAACAATCCAGTAACTTATTTTTGGCATGACTATTTGTAATAACTGGATCACCCAATCCATACCTTAGTTGCTAAAAATTAAAAAATATGCCCTTCAAACCTCTAAATTATCATAAATCTATCTATCACAAAGAACTAGCGTAAAATACTAAGCCATTAATCTATCTAACTGCCTTTGACTCCTACTGTCTTTAACATCCTTGAATAGACTTAACAAGTTTCTATGAGCCTAAAAAAATTTATTCAGGTTATTTTGAAATAATAGCAAGATCACATATTAGAAAATTTTAACACAGATCTATGATGCCATCAACCACTGCTTTGCAATTACTTCAGATCAGTTCAAACGACTAAAGTATTTTCCCTCTGCTACTTAAATGGTTATAATAAAGCCATTGAATTAGTGCTTCCTGATCAAAGACTATAAGAGTTTGTTTTTTATGGAAAACTTCCATTTAATGACCATTCTCAACAGATTAATGAAAAAGATTTTGAAAAAGCCCTCAACCAGATTGTTTCTCAAAATCCCACTAATTTTACACAGTGAATATTCATATCAATTTCAGCTTCCCATCCAGCGGTCCTATTAGAAAACCTGAGTTTGACTTTATAACCTAAATCCTGTCCACGTGCTCTGCCCATCAGCATTGTTCGAGGAGATAAAACTTGCCACTCATGAGAGGAGTATAATACTTACCCTTGAGATCCATGCCCATATATAAGATTAAGCCTTTCAATGTAAATGGAATAAAAAATGATGTTGATATTTAATTTGCCATACCACTGAATGACTTCAAGAATCGCAGCCAAGACAAATCTCATACTTGCTGAGCAACATCTTAACAACTGCCATGGTCTATCTAATACCGCCCCAACTCTGGTATTTGGGGATATAATAATGCTAAAAGCCCAGGAAAATTATTGTCACCTAAGTCAAAGCTTGTAGGGGCTTTGTTGGGTTTTACCCTAGTATAAATAAAGTTTTATTTGGGATAATAAAATATAATATTCTAGTAAAACTTGCCTTATATTTATATTTCTAATTTTCTGATAGATACTTCATTATGCTTAATGCCATACTTACTAGATTATAAGATTGTAGAGTACAAGAAATTTCTAATAATAACGCTGAATTCACAACTTATCATATTGGTATAAATGGCTTCCTAAATGCTCCACTGTCTGATTATGTAAGATTAACTCCCTAACCAACCTATTATTATCTTGATATAAGAGAATGAGGTCTATTAGTATATACAATTTGTTTATTCTCCCCAAATGTTAACATTATGCCAACTATTATGCCTGCTATGTTTTAAAGCCAGATAGCAGATAGTAGAAAACAATATTGTGTTACCATTATGAATCTCATTCCAGATTTAGACGAGGAACTTTGATCATCTCCAAATCTGAACCTGGACTGTGCTATCATCTCCTACATTCACAGATTTACTTCCATTCCCACATGTGGTACTCGCTTATTCCTCATCATAATCTTGCTTATCCTCTGAAATTTTTAGTATTATCATCTTTTTAAATAAGAAAAATATAAAAATCTCTTATCTATCCCTTTATCAGCGTACAATTTATGATTTTTTGAAGTATTGTGACAATAGCATATTACAGTTGTACCTTCAGATAGTTGCTATTCAGACCCTTCTGAGGCATAAGTGCCTAGCCATCCTTTTAGAAGACATTCTGCTCCAAAAACCAACTTAATGAAGTTAAATTCTTTATTTTAAAAGTATCTTAACCCAAGCCATCCAACTTAGTCACCATGGAGTATGCAATAAGTCATTACTGGCTTTTTTCTATTAGCAGTTAAGCTAAGACCTTCTATGTAAGATCTTGAGTTTTATCTAGGTGGGAAAATATTTTGTAAATAGAAAAAACTTATTTTCTGATTATAAACTCTAAGTTTGTGTAGATTATGTACGGATATTACATAAATGTAAGTCTTTTTGTAGTTAGTCTGGGCCTGCTAAAATTTAAGTGATACTTGTATTATTTATATACTCGCTGAGTAAAGAAAGGCCATGTAAACGTTTGACTTTATGGTGTATAAGTGCATAAGGTGATGCTTGCCATAATTTACTTCTATATAAGCTTTAGTAATAGTTTAAGTTTCATAATATCTTTGTATGCATAAATCTACTTTATATTATATAATTAACCTAAATTTTATGTTTACACAATGTTATCTATAATAACTTCCCCTTATTTGAAAAACTATAATTAAAAGTTTATGATTATTTGCATAATAGCATATATGATTAATCATGAAAGTATATAGGGATTGCTAATTCTATAAAAGTCTTACATATCTTAAATTTTTTAAACAAAAATTATATTTTTATAATAACCTTTGCCATTATTATAATATTTAATATTATTAATTAGACTTATGTAAAAAAGATGATAGCTTAACTTTTAGATAGTATTTAACTCTTGAACATTTTTATCACATCTATTAAAACGTTAGATGTAGTAAGTTAATTATCATGGTAGCAATAAAAGTTTAACTATTAACAATATAAATTATATCTAGTAGATTAATTTATATATATCTCTAGTTGATCATAGATTGCCTATAATATAAACACTATAAACCTGATAGATGTAACTAGGCGTTACTAGTTTATGTAGCTTATCAACCTTTATTATATATTTTATATTTTTTGATTATTCTTAAAAGATCAAACCAATTTCTGATCATAGATGTCACTTGCAATCTAATTTTGTTGTGTTTATCCAATTTGTGTAATCTAAAGTAAAAGGACTATTATATATTAATTTTTATATTTTATATCTGCGTGAATTTTATTATAAAGAAGAATTATCTTTTTTAGCTAATCTATATATAGCCAAAATCTACTTAATAAACTATACATAGGATACAAATAAGTCAAAAAATTGCAGAGAAGCTTCACATTCAAAGTTTTTTAAAGAGTTTAATGTAGATATACTGATGTTTATTTTTTATTTTATGTTTCAGCTCTATAAGAATACTTCATTTTAGAAGTTATTATTATGTAACTGATGATTTAAAATAAAAACGCTAGTTTAATATTTTCTAACTATAACTTTTATACCATTTATGAGATTCAGCCCTATTATATAAATTACTATTAATTTTAAGTGATTTTAAAATTTCTAAAATTTTAGGATGGTTAACCTGACAGGGTAAGTCCTGCTTCCACCTTAGTGCAGGTTTTGTTCAATACAAGTTCAAACCCTGTACTGGCTAAAAAATTCTTGGTGTGGTATATTTGTCCCAAAGTTGACCCACCTCAAGTACTTAAGATTTTTTTAAAATTTTGGAATTTTACTTGAGTTGGGCTGACCTGGGGATGATACAGCACTGATAAGGGCAATTGAATAAAATTGGAAAGGAGGATAAAACCTGGAAAATCTCCATGCACGGTGTATGGTAGGCCAGGAACTCCATGGACCACATTGCCATTTGCTATCTCAGTTCAGGGCATTAGTGCACAACACAAACACAGTCAAAATCATCACTACCCAAAGTTCATAAACTGGGATCAAACTCAGGAGGCAGTGGTATGAGTCCATATTCTACCACTGGGTTACCCACCTATTAATGTTAAATGATAACATGGACTATTATTATAATTCTCTTGCATAAGCTAGTTTTATTAGTTTAAATTATTTATTTATAACTTTTCCTAAATACTTTAAAGTATTTCCTAATGTAATAAGTCATATAATAAGACAGATATATACAAGACCATCTAGTACTAAAAAAGACAGATATATATAAATTTTATTACTAGATATAAGATTAAAAAATAGTTAAAAGATAGTATCTTTCAGAGAATATATTGTAATGTTATAGAAAGAGAATACTTAATAAAGTGTTTTATTTTTATATTGGGGTGGCATAACTGGTAGCACGTCCAATGACCACCTTGAGGGTGCATGTTTAGATTCCACCCCCCACCCATAAATAAGCGGTGTTGTCAAAATTGTTGACTCAACCTAGGATATCTAACTTTCCATCTTTTTCTTGTTAATTGGAAGTAACTAAAATGAACACAAACAACCAATTTGTCAACGCATATTGCTGTCTGCTTTAACATTTGAGCCCCCAACATTCCAGAATTGTCATGCTCTGTTCCTCATTTTTTTAAATAGTCTTTCCCATATGTGAATTCAATTTTCCATTGTACCCATTGTACCATTTATACCCCGTTGTAAACCCTTTTAATTTTATTCTTAGAATCAGGGCAACTTTATCTTTGACTAGGAGGTCATCTTTTCAATAAATCCCATGTGTATCCCAATAAAGAATCATAAATTTTCGACTTTTTAGTATTTTGTAAGTTGTTCCTTTAGCAGAGTTTTACTATTGGATGAATTGTATTAATTATTGTGTGCACTTTTATATGATATTCAGCTGAATGATCTTGTCAGGAGACTCAGGTCTAGTGATCAAAGAAGATCCAAGGTGATCCAAGGAGAAACTACACTGTGCATTGGTTTACATTAACCACACGCTACAGTATGTTAATCACTACAGGTGGCACATTAAACCCATTTATTACCAAATAACAATCTAACTTAAAATGTATCTTAACCCATGAAAAGTGAATAATAGAAATGAAAGTTGATTGTGCTATGTCAATTTTCCTAGTCCTTTTCACCTAGAATGAGCTGAAGCAAGGCGGAACTATAAGCCTTAGTTTAAGAATTTTTTCCTACTCATTCACCACTGAGAAATTCTGAAAGATTGTAGAATAAGCTATAGAGGTAATTACAACTCTTAAGTCACAGAACAATTGATCCTATCTCCTTTATATTTCTGACAACATACCCAAGAAAATGTTACTCCAGGATTATGAACAATATTGTGGCATAATTTACATCCAGATAATAACTCTATCAGAAACATTGGACATCTTAGACAATATATTACTTGGTATCTCTAACCCTCTTCATGAAATTCAAAGACCAATGTCTGATTTTTTATAATAATGGAAGTTTTTAATTAAAACCAGCAGAATGTATATGTCATGTTATATATGCACAGCCTAATGTAGAACATTTACAGGTTGCGTAAAAATTGGTAGACTTCACCCATGAACTCAGTAAATAAAAATTCTCTTTGCAAAGACAAACTTATAATATATAGCTGAACCACAACATAATTGAGATCAGTCAACAAGAAATTAATTAGAGAGGCGTTGCCACTGAGTGGGTCCAAGGAGTAAACTGGTTCCAGTTAGTAGCTTAAAATGATATTACTGCTACTTGGGCCAAATTGAATCAATCTAATTTTATAATAATATGAGCTAGTATACACAACAGGAGATGCAAATTACCACTCAACACATTAGCAGTACCACAAAAGCTATAAATTCTCTATAGGAGGAGCTAAAAACTCTGTTCAGCGCCAGCAAGTCTCCATGTATCAATATATTGAGGCATTAAAAGACAATATTACACCCTTTACAATGATCTGAGAGATGTTCTGCAGGCTAATAATAATTATTTTAACATAAGAACTATGGAATGCTAACAAAGACTGTTAAGTTTTAGCTAATGGTGTAAGCTAAAATGACTTAACAAGGTGAGTCAAGGATATATACTCACTTGATAGATGAAACTCCTACTTTAAATGAGAAGTAGATATCCTGATAAACCTTTATAAAAACTATGTAACTCTGGTACACTTACCGTTCTCAAGTCACCTGGCATT
>JAKSZP010015037.1:0-53984 GCA_022478985.1 Massospora cicadina
CTTAATGGTGCAACCAAGGGAAAGAAACGCCCTGGAGGGGGACCAGAACCCAATCCGCAAAGAAATTGCAAACCCAGAACCATCTGGGTTTATGGTATTCACTGTAAAGCATGCGCAATATATGTACATTCAGTTCAATCAACCCTTGTCAAAGGTGGAGCATGGAATAAGAATCTTCTTTGGGGATGAGTCACCGACCCTGTGGGAGAGACATATGAGGCACAGCCCTCACTTTTCCCTCACGCGGTGTATGTAGCCACCAACAACATGGGCCACAGCTGAATCAATATTGGTTTCAAAACAGCTGATGAAGCTGATGCTGCAGCAAAAGTCTGTATGGAAATTGCCCTCCCCAAGGGCAAAAAAAATTGTGTGCACTGCGCGCACCAGATGGAACAAGTGAAAACTTTGTTCATCTTTTTTGACTCGCTCCCCACCAATCTTCCTTGTAAGGTAATCAAGGAAGAGCTCTGCAAAGGTCTCGTGGCTTAAGAAGAAATTCAACAACTCAAATTACAGCAATTTCACTTAATGCCCAACCTGTGCACAGGCAAAGCTATTGCTGTAATCAACCCCTTCCCAGAAGTGGAAGAGGACTTATCCAGAATTCCCCGCACAGCAGAATTTCACTTTTCAGATGGGGGCCAGTCAGCTGCATTATGAGTTACACCGGAACGCGCACCGCCCATTTGCAACCACTGTGGCTCACTGGGCCACAAGGAACATGCATGCCCTGTGAAAGAGGGCTTAATGGAAAATGATTATTGTGAGGAAGCAATGGACGAAGATAATGAAAACTTCGCCAAAATAACTGATGGTCACCACCCATTCCGCTGGGGAGAAGATGGACTATACTCCATCGTGGACCCAGTTACATGCAAAGAATGTAAAGCGGCACAAAAAGCCCGCAAGCAAGCAGTGGCTGAAGCGGCGGCACACGCGGAGTCCACTATTAACCCTGGACAAATTTGGGAGGATATTTTGGATATTCATCAAGCCAACCAATCAGAACAATATGCCCAGGTCAAAAACTTTCACAGTGACCTGACCGAGTCACAAAGTGACATCAGTCATGCACATGCTGAGGAACAATGCAACCACAATTTGGGCAAAAATGTGGTGCACAATTTACAAAGTCAAACCTCAAAAATATAGAATTTGAATCAACAATCTGCATCAAATTAACATGAGACCTGTGTGGGAAAGGTTGAAGCAAATGTAAAAAACTGCAATTCCCATTAATCATTGGGTCAGATCAAGGGAACCAACAATGGCATTGAAAGAGTTGGAGTACAGACGCGGAGCATGGCCAAAATGAGCCGCGGTGGGATAGGGGCCAGAGGGCCCTCCCAACCGCTCCTGAGGCGCCACGGGCACCTCAGTGTCAATAGGGATGCTAAACATCGCGGGAGCCAGGGCTCATATGTCCCAAGCCAAAAAGCTGGAATTCCTGCGAAAACCTCTTGTAGACATCTTGGCCATCTAAGGAACCCACTGTCTACAAGGAGAAGAAGGATCCTGGTCAACCAGGGTTGCACCATCACAATCAGTATGGATGTCTCACTGTGGGGTGATCATCTAAAACAACAAAAAATTTAAAATTACAAATTTATCATCACACTTACACGGTTGAGTCCTGGTAGCACCTATCAAATGCCAAGAGGAAATAATTTTGATAGAATGTGTTTATGCACTGTGTACCACAACTGAAAAAAACAATTTTTAAAAACATTCCTACTCTCACTCTCCCACCAGATACCATTTTGTTAGGTGATTTCAACTGCTGGGATAACCCTGATACAGATCAATGCCCTAATCCCAGGGGGAAACCCACCTGGACACGTTGAATTCTGCACAATGAAAGCATCTCTTGGCCTACAGGATGCTCTCCCCCAGTTCACCACTCCTTCCCCACATGACGCGGCCCAACATATGCAAGGGAGCACTCATATCGATGAGTCATATTGACCACATCCTCATCTCACAATCCCACCACTCAAGAATCTCCAAATTTACAACAAAAAGATCAATTTTTCTGATCACCAATTAGTTACAGTGCAGTTAGTGCCAACCCAATCCCATACACAGGTGTCGCCTTGAGAAAGCTTCACCCAGAAAATATAAAATTGCCCAAGATACCTGACTGGGTCAAAAACAGGTTACAAACCCAGAATGCACAGCCCCATTCACTTTGGATCCCATCAGAACATGGGAAAATTTCAAAAAAGATTTAATCAACAAAACCTGACATATTGCATCATGCAAGTACACCGCGGACACAGCCACAATCAAGCGTACCTTGGCAGAACTAGACCACCTGGAAATAAATACTCCAAGATCTGGCTATAGCCCCATTTGGGGACACAAATGGGCAGAAATTTCAGCCTGACTTAACAATCTCATCTTCAAACACCAACACAGAATCAAAGTATCAAACAAAGGTAAGTTCATAAAGGAAGGCGAAAACTGTTTGACATACTTTTTCTGCCAATTCCACTCCCGCAGAAACCATCCCGCATGCACACAGGTCCACAAGACCAACAGCACCATGGCAACCAACCTGAGGAGGTCAAGGCGGAAGTACACCACTATTACACCAAATCATATCGTGAAATGCCAACAGATCCACAAAAAATTAAAAATTTATTCAAACTGCCAAGGTACAAAGTACACCACTGAATTATAACATACTATCCCTAATCACACGGGAGGAGCTTTGAGAGAAAATTCGCGGTGCACCACGTAGGAAATGCCCAGGGCCTGATGGGATACCCTACGAATTTTACAAAAGAGTATTTTCAACAAATCGCCCCCTCCTATTGGCGTCTATGAACCAGTGCTTGTTGGAAACACGCCTACAACCAGGAGGCCATGAATCCTACGTTATAACCTTGCATAAAAAAGGGTGACAAGTTGGACCTGGCCAACTGGTGCCCAATTGCACTCTCCAACAGTGACACAAAATTCTAACAAAAATTTTAGCAGCTAGATTAGGCGTAATGGCATCTGACGTCCTATCACCCAACCAGTTTGGGTTTATACCAGGGCGTTCAATCTGGAACAACATTCACCCTGTTGCAAACTCCTAATCAAATAAACTGGTGCCCTGGTCTTCTTGGATCAGGAAAGGCGTATGACCGTGTTAGCTGGCCATACCTAAAAGAATGTCTACATGCCTTCAAACTCCCACCAAGATTTGTAAAATGGGCGATGCTCCTAACAGAATCTGCAACCATGGCTGTATGCGGCCATGGATTCCTAACAAACAAGATTAAACCACACAGAGGTCTCAAACAAGAGGATCCCCTCAGCCCACTGCTATACAATTTCAGCTTTGACCCACTCCTCCGTGTAACTGACTCACGTCTTATGGGGATAACCGCACAAGGACAACCAACAGTCAAGATACTGGAATTTGTGGATGACTGCGTAGCAGGTATAGCAAACAATGAAGATGCCTGACAGCTGGAACGCACTCTAGAGGAATACTCCAAGGTGAGCAATGCATCGCTCAACAAAAGAAAGACAGAAATCATCCTCTTAGGCAAATACACAAACAACTGGGCCACAACATCAGAACCTCATACCAACACTTGAAGAAAAAACCCAAAAACTTTACTCTTTGCAACACCTCCCACCACCACTTCTGTCCGACACTGTGGAATTTGGCTAGAATCAGGGGGATATGCTAATGAGACAATGGAAAGTAACCTGTTACAACGGGTATCCAAACGCGTCGCCTCCCTCAAGGGGAGAACCCCAGGACTAACAGGACAAGTTACAGTTGCTAACTCGCTCATCACCCCAATACTATGGTACCCAGCCCACGCGATCGCCTTCTCACCTACCTTTATAACTTCAATCCGCGCGCTTATCCAGGGCTGGCTGTGGCCTGGCTCTCACCCTCCTATATGGATGGAAACACTATTTGGCCCATGCTCAAGCGGAGGCATGGGACTAATAGATTTTGAGAGCCACGCTAATCACATCCTAGGTACCTGGATAAAGGAAGTCCTTGCTCCAGACCTCCCGCAACAACATTGGTCCAGAGCAGCAAGGACTAACTTTGCACAGGCGCTCAAATTAACCAACCCACATAGCCCACCCAGACTACTTTCATACCTTGCCAAACACCCTACTGCAACGGGTCCGCATGGAACCTCCCCTCATTTCAAACATATCCTCTGAACTATCCGCCGTATGGGATGGACCATAGAGAACATGGGTATTATACAGGGAAGGGGACGACCCAGCCCCCAATAAAATTAAGAAACCCAGAAAACCACCCCCAGAGAGATATACTCGCAACAACCCCAAACATAGCTAGGATAGAATACCTAGATATGTTGGACATTCCCTATGATTTAACCACACAGAAGGCAGTGTGGAAAATGACACACCACCCACTCCTACAGCCAAGGATAAGAGCAAACGCCTGGCGCTGTTTGGGAAGGACCTATAGGATGGCAGACCACTCCAACTCCCTCCACAAAACATGTGCAGTATGTGGAGGGGAGGTATCCCTACATCACCGCCTAAAAACATGCCCCCCAACCAAAGCTATATGGCAGGAAGTCGCACGCCTGCTCAAGATTCAAAACAAACAGGAATTCTTGATATCAAAAATTATCTTCGCGCTCCAGATCAAGTCACCAATCCCATCTACCCTCCGCTCACTAATAATACCCATTGCAATGTGGACAATACATACAATTGCATTAGATGCGTTCAAGGGCACAGTCCTAACCATTCATGGGATTATTAACAGATTCCATATCCACTTACTAGAGCACTTCCAAGCCTGGCTCTATGGATATATGAGACCAAGACAAAAAGCGCTCATAGAATCATGGTTCCCACTCTGGTTCCTCCACACAGACCCTTTCCTTCACACCTGCTCCATAGCAGGGGAAACCCCTCGGAGTAGTGCATCAACCCCCCCATACCTGGAAGTCCCGCCGGCAACAGGGGTAACTTGAGTACCCTGGGGTGCCCAATTTTTATATTTGTTAGTTATTCTCTTAGTTTCACATATATTCGGTAATGTCTGTCCCCTGGTTGGCTTACTTTGGTTAAATAAAACATTAAAGAATGGTTGTACATTAAATTGTTCCTTTTTCAAAACTTTTCTTTCTCGTTGCAAACACTTTTGCAACCCATTCAATTCAAGACTAAATCTAGTTTGATAATCTCATAGAGGGGATTAGTCTGCGCCCATGTCTGGGAGCAGTTAGCAAACAAGGCAAGAGGAGCAGGCGGAAGGCCTGCGGCCTCTAATGTTCGAAAACGCCCCAGAGAATCCGGCAGAATAGAAAAAAATCTAAAAAAACTGGTGGTCACAATTTCCCCAGAGATACCCATGTGGCAAGCACGATGCAACCAGTACATCAACACGCCACATTCCCAGCCACTTTCGTCGGTGGAATTTGGAGTCTGTGTATATCTGGACATCCAAAAAATGGCCCTATGGGAAAAATTTTGTGAAGATGTACACAAAATTTTCCTGACCGCGGTGTACGTTGCACCTCACTCCATGTCGCGCGGTTGGCTGGACCTAGGTTTCAAAAGCAAAATAGCAGCAGATGAGGCTGCAGCAGTGCGCATAGTGGTCGACCTCCCCAAAGGGCAACAGGTCGTCGAAACTAAACGCACCAGATGGACAAAATCAAACCAAATTTTCCTCACGTTTGACTTTTTGCCTACTACGGTAAAACGTGATATTTTGGAGCAACACCTGAAAGATGGTCTCGCCATATATGGCGAAATACAATCTTTTGAAATGCAACGTTTCATGCTGATGCCACACCTGTGCACTGGCAAAGCCATCGCAGTTCTGACCCCAACTGAGGAGATCGCGAAGGACCTAACCCAGATCCTGCACTCCACCTTTATTGACATCGCAGGGCACACCACCCACCCATTCTGGGTAACCGTGGACAGCGCGCCCCCATTTGCACCCACTGTGATGTGTTCGGCCATAAGGCACATGCGTGCCCCATCAAAGAGGGCGTTACATTCCAAGAGCACCCCTCAGCGGCCATGGCCAGTGGAGAGGCGCACTATGAACCAACTGCAAGCACCAAGGAGGCTTTCCCATGGGGAGCACAAGGCTGTTACCTATTGGTAAAGCCCATCTCCCTGCAGGAGCGGAAGAAGGCCAAGAAGGCCCATAGAACTGCGGCCAAGGAAGCGGCCAAGGTCACCACCACCATCCCACACTCACAACGCCAGGAGGACATGGAGACCTTCGTGGCGGAAGCAACTCAGGAATCCATCACCCAATCAGATTGGGAGGCCCATGCTGAATGGGCCACTCAATCTGAGGATCCGATGGGAAATTTGATCTCACCCAATCGCTGCACCCAAGCCCCAAAAAAACCAACTTGGGACCTATCCCAACCAAAAAAAATTTTTGCCCCACTCGACGGTGCATCGAACTTATCCGCACCACAAAAAATTCGTCCGACGTTGGGAAAACAAAAAGCGAAGGCCAAAGCCAATGCAACTCTTTCCACAAAAATTAACAAAAACCCCGATAGCGTTGCTGCTAATACCCATGCTGCTGTGAAAGCCCGTGGGGACCTGGAAGAGGCTGGTGGGCCAGGGGGCCTACCCCCTTGCACCTAAGGTGTGATGGGGGAAACCTTCACTCTAGGGATGCTGAATATTGCCAGACTCAAGGCCTCCCGTCCTGGGCTAGGAAACTGAGTTTTTTACAAAACAATTTACCCGTGGATATCCTGGCCATCCAGGAAACCCACTGTCCATGAGGTTCCAAGGAAGCTTGGAAAACAATGCTCCTACCATCCCTATCCTTTTGGTCAAAGCACTGTGGGGTGCTAATTTGGAAAAACAATTTTTTCAAATTTACATCTTCAGAAACATTCCTAAATGACCGAGTGCTCATTGTCACCTTCTCATGGGCCGATGTTGCACACACAATTGTCAACATTTATGCCCCAAACGTTGCACAAGAGCGTCAGGAATTTTTCTCATTGGTCAAATCCCTCCCGCTACCCCCCCGATTCTTTCCTAATTGGTGACATGAACTGTTAGCTAACCTCACCAACGGACTGGTGGCTGCCCTCACCCCACACCCCACAGGGTCACGTAGAACTACGCGTTCTAAAAGCCACCCTTGGGTTAATGGATGCGCTGCTGCGACATGCCCCACTGCTTGAAAACATGATGCATCCCCACGTCCACAATGGCCAATTAAGGTCCATGACCCGCATTGACCTTATTCTAGTGCCGGCAAAATTCTAACCCCACATCTCCCACTTCAAAACAACAAAAATGGAATTCTCTGACCACCGACTGGTCTCGGTAACATACCACTTACCTGTCACAGTTGCAAAGGCCCCACATTGATGCAAAATCCGCCCCCCAGAGCTCGCGTCGCCAGGATTTTCCACGTGGGTGGAAGAGGCAACTTTGGCAAAATCGTTTGTTGCACCATTTTGCGCGGACCCCATTTCCACATGGGCAACTTTCAAAGAAGACACTATCCGCCACTATCGCCATCTCTCATCCAGACGCTCACAAGCCACATTGGCAGTTATATCACATGCGCTGGCAGAATTGGCCCACTTGGAGTCCAACATTCCAGCCTCAGGATATAGCCCTGCATGGGGCCAGAAGTGGGCGGAGGCAGCAGCCCACCTCAATGCACTTGAAAGGCAACACAAACATCGGGTTTGTGTCCAATACAGGGCCACACGCATCACTAAAGGTGACAAGTGCACCGCATACTTCTTAAAAAAAAAAATTTTGCACCACACCAGAGTGTGGCCTGCATACAGGTGCGAAGATCGGATAATTCTATTGTGGACACACCAGCCAAAGTGGCAATCGAAACACAAAGATATTACTCCATGTTATACCGAGCCAAACCAATTCAGCCGGCCAAAATGGTGGAATTTCTTGACAGAGCTCATATCTGCACCATTTTCTGAAACCCGGAAATAATGAATTTAATTACTCCAAATGATTTATGGACTACCATTCGCGGTGCGCCAAACTGAAAATGCCCAGGCCCAGATGGCATTCCATATGAGTTCTACAAAAAATATTTTAAATATATATCCCCATTGCTGCTAGCCTCACTCAAACAAAGCCTGTTGGAAACGCGCCTCCTACCAGGAGGACATGAGGCCTTTACAGTCACACTCTTCAAGAAAGGGGATAGGCTAGACTTAGCCAACTGGCGCCCCATTTCTCTAACAAACACAGACACCAAAATTTTAACAAAAATCATGGCTAACCGTTTAGGGACTGTAGCATCTGCCACCATCTCTCCATACAATTTGGTTTCATCCCCAGAAGGTTGATTTGGGATAACGTGCACTCTGTGGCTAATGTGTGTCAGTCCACAACCTCTGGGGCACTTGTATTCTTGGACCAACAAAAGGCCTATGATAGAGTAAACTGGGAATACCTTAGGGCCTGCCTCCAACAATTCCACCTACCTCCCCGCTTCATTTACTGGGTGATGCTGCTCACGGAATCTGCAACAATGGCAGTGCGCGGCCCAGGTTTCCTAACGGAAGTAGTCCGTCCTCAAAGGGGCCTGCAACAAGGGGACCCCCTGAGCCCACTCTTATACAACTTCAGCCTTGACCCACTACTGCGAAATGTGAATGCCCAACTCACTGGGGTCCATGTTCCAGGCCAAACCCCAATCAAGATGATGGCATTTGCAGATGATTGCATGGTGGGGGTGTCTAATAACAAAGATGCACGCGCGCTTGAAGCCCTCATCCAGGAATATTCCCGGGTAAGCAACGCGGCACTGAACGCCTCCAAAACCGAAATCATCCTCCTTGGTCGGTTTCAGAACTGCTGGGCCCCAGCAAGTAGTTCCCAACCCGGCTCATCTGCTCGCCCACGTCCACGCCTTACTAACTCAAAATACACCGCTCCACTGGTGCTCCCCTTTGTGCCATGACCTACCATAGGACCGGTACGCCATCTGGGCGTGTGGTTGGAGGCAGGTGGATACGCGTCAGCAGTAATGGAGTGCCATATACTGGACAACGTGATGAAGCGAATTGCCTCTCTCAGAGCCCACCCTACTACCCTCACTGGCAGGGTTGTTCTTGCCAACTCTATGCTCCTATCCAAAGTCTGGTTCAGAGCCCACGCCATCCCCTTCTCCCCAAGCTTCTTCAAATCCCTGTATGCTTTGCTACAAGGTTGGCTTTGGTCAGGCCGCCCTCCACCAGTACGGCTAGAGGTCATGTCTGGCCCTCATCATCATGGTGGCATGGGCCTACTTGACTTCAAAGCCCATGCCGCCAAGATCCTGGGCACCTGGATTGCGGCCGTCACTGCTCCTACACTCCCATCCCAACACTGGTCCCGCGCGGCCCGCTCCAACTTCTCCCGAGCCTTGGGCCTCAACAATCCATCAAACCCCCACTCCCTGATGAAATACACTCGCATCACACACATCAGCCACAGGTCCTCACGGGACCAAAACCCACTACAAACGAATCCTACTCTCCATGCGAAGTGCAGAGTGGAGAATTCGTATTAGTGGACATACAACCTGAAGAGGCCGCCCCTCTCCTCAGTTCACACAAGAGGTACAGGGGCTACCCATCCATGATAGCGTGATCCCCATTCGACCCCAAAGTCCTATCCAGGGTGGACTACCTGGACATGATGGACATCCCTTATTCCACTGAGACCCAAAAGACTATCTGGTAATACGCACACCATCCTCTGTTGCAGCCTCAAGTCCGCTCCCATGTGTGGCGCTGCCTGAGGCGGGTGTATCGTACAGCTGAGTGCTCTAATGCTTTACACTCATCCTGTGTCGTGTGTGGCCAGTATGGAACGCTGTTTCACCGCCTGGAGAAGTGCCCCACCTCTAAAGTAATATGGCGCGAAGTCCAACGTCTGCTAGGCCAGGATCAAACACATCCCTTCAGTCTGTCAAGAGATATGTTTGCTTCATCAATGGCCTCCCCCTCCCACCCTCCCTTCGTGCTCTGGTGGTTGCAATCGCCATGTGGACTATCCACACGATTGTCTTGGATGCCATCGCCGGATCCATCCCCACCCTCCCTGAAGCTGTCCACAGATTCTGGTCTCATTTGGTGGATCACTTTCAAGCGTGGATGTTTGGATATCTCCCACCACGTCGCCGACAGCTAGTCTCCTCCTGGTTCCCAGTCTGGTTCATCACATCAGACCCCTTCTTCCACACGTGCTCAATAGAGGCTACGCCCCCTACACACGTTCCCTCCCCTTCCCATAAGTGGCGTTCCCGCTGGCAACAAGAGATAGCATCGCTTCTCTGGGGTGCCTCCCCTGGTACTAAGTTTTGTCTCGTCTGAGTCATATTTGGAAGTGTCCGTCCCATGGTCGGCCTTCCCCGCAATAAATTTAAATTTAAATTAATTTTTCCTTTTTCTGAGACTAATTTTCAGGGCGATTTGTACCACTGGCCCAATATCCACACTCTCAGTCTCACTCCATTGTTGAAGCCCTCACTGGAGGTACATTTAACTTCTTGTTTGGAGGGTCTGGAATCTTCATTTGATGAGGCTTCAGCTAATGAATTACCTACTCATTCAGAGTTTGATTGCAAGTTTAAGCTCTCTGTTGATCTGGTGAATATATCTCCACCAATTTACCCTTTGACCATATGGGAGGAAGCAGCATTAGATGTGTGGGTTAAGGAGCAGTTAGCCAAAGGCGCAATTTTCAGCGTACCTCCACAGTATGCTCCCCACTTCTCTTAGTGGAGAAATCCAATGGAACTTTACACCCTTGCGTAGATTATGGGAACCTAAACAATATTAATGCACCAGTCTTACATCACACCTTTTTGGATTCACATATTGCGCGCTATGTGGAGTTAGCAAAAGTCTTCTCCAAACTGGATTGCCTAAATGCGTTCAATCAGGTCTGGATTAAGAAGGGCCAGGAGTGGCTAACTGCATTCCGTACCAGAAAAGGGGTTTTCCAGTTTCAGGTCATGCCCTTTGGGCTTAAGAGTTCCCCTGCTATCTTTCAACGCCATATTGATGTGGCTTTGAGTGGACCTGCTGGGATTATGCGCGGTTGCCTACATGGATGATATTCTGGTGTTTTCCTCTGATCATGAGTCCCATACAGTACACCTTTGGCGAGTGGTAGAGCGGTTAAAGGCAGCCAACCTTACACTGAAAATCACCAATTGTGAATTTTTAAAGTCCCAGGTCACCTTTATGGGCAACGTCATGTTTAGCCAACAACACATGATAACTCCAGACAAGGAGAAGGCGATTTGTGAGAGGCCCACCCCAACTTCAGTCAAAGAATTGAGGAGTTTTTTGGTGACATGTACGTTTCTCAAGAAGTTCACACTGAGTCTTTCCGAAATGCCAGCGCCCTTGTATAAGGAGAGTGGGGCAAAAGTGCTCCAGTAGTCCCCATTTTGGAGGATACCTTCCAAGCAATAAAGTTCACCTTGCTGTCCATGTCCATCCTTTGCCATGTTAATCCCAATAAAGAGTTTATTGTGACTTCTAATGCCTATAACTTTCCCATAGTGACGGCCCTATTACAAGTGGGTGAAGATGAAGTAGAGCATCTGGTGGGATATTTTTCCAGAAAGATTTCTCTGCCTGAGTTAAACTACGCTGTTTATGAAAAAGGGTTATTGGCAGTGGTTGAGGCATTGACTTATTGGCGTCATCAATTGCATGGCTCATCCCAACCCTTCCTTGTACTTACAGATCACCGTGCCTTACTGTACTACCTCGCACCTCATGTCTTAACCCCACGGCAACCTACTGACGTGAGACCCTTGCCCAATTTGCATTTTCTTATGAGTTTACTAAGAGCAAGTAAAATGGTTTGGTGGATTCTTTGAGCCGCAACCCTGCATTAGCTCCCAATCCTAAGGAGGTTGAGGTGCATAATATCCATTTGATGATTCCACCAGGTAATATTGTGTCTCAATTTTCCTCTTCCTTGGCCAATGGGCCAGCGCTCACTCCTCTGGAAAAATGTGGAGGAATATGGTATGTTCAAAAAGGTAGTCCTTTCACAGCTTTTGTCAGCAGAGTATACTGTGGTCCTTTCCAAAAGCACATTTAATCAGGAGGACATTACCAGTGTTACCACGTGAAGGATGATATGGTGTGGTTTCAAGTGCACCTATGGGTTCTTACCAGACCACTTCGCCTGGAAATCATCCCAATCATCATGATGGAATCACCGTAGGTCATCATGGGAAGGCAAATACTTTGGATCTAACTTGCCTACTTATAATTGGAAGGGTTAGCCGCTTAGGTTGCCAGGTATTGTAAAGAGTTCCTGGTCTGCAACCAAATGAAGCCAAATCGCCAGCCCTTTGCAGAATTATTGGTGCTATAAAAAAAGCCAAAGGGCCATGGACTTCCTTATCAGTAAATTTTATTGTGTAGTTGCCTGTATCTGATGGCTACAATGCCATCATGGTGGTGGACCGTTTTACTAAGTTCGCCCACTATATACCTTAGAACCACAGTAACCGTGGTGGAGATGGCTAGCCTTATAGTGTTATGTGTTGCCTTTCATGGGTTGCCCAGGAATAATTAGTGACTGTGGTCACCCATTTTACCTCTGTTTTTGGGGTTAGTTGTGTAGAATCCTTCAGATTCGTCCCTGCTGTTCAACTGCCTATAACCCCCAATAATATGGGCAGACTGAACGAGTGAAACAATGCCTAGCACAGTACTTGCGTTGTTACACTGCTGTAGACCATTCAGATTGGGTTTCCACCTTCCCATGGTAATTTAGCTATAATAACGCTAATCATGCATCTATCAGTTGTTCCTCATTTTTTGCCAACTATTGGTTTAACCCCGCCTTCAACATGGAGAACAGATGTGGATCCAAAGTGGAACTGGTGGTGGACTTTGTAAAGACTATCAAGAAAGTACACCAGGGGTGAACATGAATTTGGATGCAGCTATGCAAGCTTATAAGGATAACACTGATGGTAAGAGATGAGTTGGTTTAGCGTACAAGGAACAGGATTTGTTATGCTTGATGCTAGAAACTTCACAATCAAGAATACATGCAAAAGGCTGTGACCAAAGAGGATAGGGCCTTACCATATTGTCAAAAAAGGTGGGCCACGCTTTGTACTTGTTGAATATTCCCTCATCATTCCAAATCTTTGCCATTTTCTATGAAAGTAAGATGACGTTGTTTGAGGGCCTCTACCAAAGACCCCAGAGGCTTATCTTGTTGATGAGGCTCCATAGTGGGAGGTATAGGAAATTGTAGCCTCTTGTTGAGTAAGAAGAAGTCTTAAGTATCTGGTATCATGGAAGAGATTTGACACAGAGGAGAACACTTGGGCACCAATACGTGACTGTACCCATGCCCAAGATCTAATTGAGGATATCAATGAACATTTCCTTGAGGCAGCAGGACCCAAGTCAAAGCAAGGTATTGCCTCCATGAAGCTGTCCCCTGCCCAAAAGAACTTTTCTTTGGCAAAAGCCCCTGGAGGGGAGGTGGAGCTCTAAAAGAACAAGAGGGTAATGTCATGATTGCATGGCATAATTGAGGGCACAGACTGTATAGACAAGATTGGATTTCAGGAGTCCAAAAAGGTTAGTTGCAAGGCCTCCATGATCTAAAACATACCCTTGACCAATGCTGGGTACAGGCAAGATATGCCCAAGTTGGTTCTGGGGATGTGCATGATGCTCAGCCCTGCATTATATCCAGGGCATTAAAATGCACCAGCTATCTTTCTCTCAATTCGCCCACTTTTTAGTCAAATCCTGATCAATTAATTTAAAACACAACTCCACTTGTCATCAGCCCTCTCCAGTCCCCTATGTCGACAATCTTGATGCCTGCTGCCCCCTCATGGGGCAGGGGGGCGCCCCCTCCTAATGTTTTTTGGCCTCTGCCAAAACGCGCCTGGGCTGGTTCTACTAGCCCTCCTAACTCAACTGGTCGCTTCATCCCACCTAAGGACCTAGCTTTACACCTCGCCCGCACTCAGGTGGTGCCCCATTGACCCCTAGTACCCCCTTGGAGCACCATGTGATTCAGCCTTTGGGTCAAATATGGCAAGTTGTTCATGTATTCCAACTGCCCTATCATCAAACTTGCCCAGGATCTTTTGCATCCTGCTGGCTTCATCAATTTCGCCCCTTTAAGGGTATTTTGACATCAGCTTCTCAAGTGAAGCTGATGCGGAAGTTGCAGCTGCCATTCCCCTAGGTTCCCAGGTGTACCCCTCCCTACCACTCAAACCCGGTTGCCCACTGATACCACTCTAGTGGTTCAGTTCGCGGGCCTCTCTACCCACCTCCCCCCAAAAATTTTATACAGTGAACTGTTGGCCAGTTTGTCAGCATACGGTTTGGACCTCATCCTCCAAACTGTGGTTCCCATTGGCGCCTCCTGCCTTGCAGACCCTTGTGCCTTCACAACCATAAATACCACTTCTATGGAGGTTACCCCTCTCAATTCCCCCTTGCACCATCATTTCCTCTGCCTCAGACCATCCTTTCTAGGCCCGCGTGGATGGAGGGCGCACCATCTTCCCTACCTGTTTTGAACTGGACCATTTGAAATGGCGCTGCCCCTCCAACACCTAAGCTGTGGCCCACACACCCAACTCTTTGCACAATAACCCAATAGCTGACCCAGTTACTTTCTTCATCTGGGGCACCTTCCTCCCCCTCCTATCAAAAAACTGGAACCTGCAGCTGGGCCAGCCCCAGCCAATCAGGAGCAGTGTCCTCAAGCCCCTTCTCCTCACCCAACCAATCAGGGTCTGACTAGACTCCAGTTAGTTCTAAGCCACACTTGCTTTATCCTTGCCCCACTCCCCCATGCCAACACATTCTCCTGAACTTATTATTGTCAACCAAAATCCCTGGAATTATTTGGACGAAGTCAATGAAATGGGTGATCCTGTCTCTGAATTGGTTGGCCCTCCTTGCTTCAAAGAGTTCATCAATGCTGACTATGTGGCCTAGTTCCCCCTTTTTACTATTTGCCTCGCCCAGGTGCCCCCATATTCTGATCTGACCATCAGTTATTTGAAGAGGTAATTGCCTCCCCTCATGATATATTGCTCTGATCTGCCTCAAGCTTGTCCATTGAGGTTTTATCTAAAGGCCTTGTCCCCCCTCTCATGGACCCCGCGCTGACCCTCCCCCAAAAATGAGAATTTCTCCGCCATTGTGATGAACGGGGTCTTTCCACATTGCAACAAAACAGTTGGGCAAGAGGGCCCAGATGAGGGCCCACAAACATGAGAGTGCTGCTGTGGTTAGGTAATTTGTTTGTTGTCTTGATGAGAAATTGAGGTATTCTTGGAATATGGTGAGGATGATGCTCACACTGAGGAGAACATTCTGTCCACCATAGAGAGCATGCAGAGAGGCGACTGCTCTGTCAAAGTCTGAGGAATGGTCCATTTTTCACTCAAAATACAGGGTTTCCTCCAAAATCTGAACAAATGATTTTAAAATTAAAATTTTTTTCTGATTTTTGAGGTTTTTATTATATATTAGAAGATGAAGTTGTCCTAAACACCTTCGCCTGGTTGTATTTATGTCAGGAAGTGGGGGATATTGGGGATTTGTTTCCATGGAGTCCGCAGATGGAGGGCTATCTGTGGACCTATTTTGAGAATCTTGGCCTCCAATATTCCTGTCTAGGCCCGTTTTAGACCATTTGTTGGTTACCCCTGGTGTTATGGAAACTTTTCCACATATAATTTTGTTTGTTGGGGACAAATCAGAGCTTGGCATTCTTGTGTCAACCTTATTGCAAACTTTTAAATTAAAATTCATTAAAAGTTTTCTGCCAATTTCTGATTTTCTCAGCTGCTGCTCCCCTCAACTCTTGATGCTTCCATTTTTGGTATAATTTGGCATGACAGCCCCTGATTCGCTGGGCTGCCCTTCTCTGTGGCTCTTGATATTTTCATTAACGGTGGATTTGGCTTGGCAGCTCCTGATTCGCTGAGCTGTCCAATGTCATGGTTCTCAACATTACCGCTTTTGGCATAATTTGGCTTGGCAGCCCCTGATTTGCTGGGCTGCCCTTCACCGTGGCTCTCAATATTCTCATTTAGTGGTAGATTCAGCTTGGCAGCTCCTGATTCACTGAGCTTCCCAATGCTGTGGTTCTTGACATTACCGCTTTTGGCATGATTTGGCTTGGCAGCCCCTGATTTGCTGGACTGCCCTTTGCCATTGTCATTATCATTATTTAGTTCATCAGACTTCAGGTTGGTGGCCTTTGGTTGGCCCAGTCACCATTTACGTTGACCCTTGCCACCTCTGCTCTGAGGTTTAGTCAATTTGCCAGCATCTGATTTGTCAGAATGCCATTTATGAGGGCCATTGCCCTTGAACCCTACAATTTTATTATTATTCTCTACATTACTAAGAGCCTCAATCCCCGCCTTAGAGGGGTTGGAGCTATGTGGCAGTCAGGCAGCGCCTTGACCATCACAGCCATTACTCCTTTGCCAGCAATAATATCAAACTCTTAGCACAACAAGCTAGGTTAGGCCCAAATACCCGCCTCACCCCCAAATTTGTAGACATGGCTTCTCCCATGCGTGACACCCACCTTAAATGTGAGAAGGCCCTTGCCACTTACCTTTCTGACTGACTCAAAAAAGGTATCCCTTGGCCAGCACCACTCGTCCATGGACCCCCACTTCCATGATGCGCCTATGCCCCTGCTCTCTGCTTTGTGCCACTGCCTGTCTGCCCCAGTTGAGCTCAATCAGCCTCCTGGTCCCCCCTCTCCCTCTGCCATGGTCAGTTAGCAGTTTTTGCTTCTGACTTGGTTGGAGTTTTGCATTGGTTTTTCACGTTGTTCAAAGGGCTTCAGCTGTGTTGTTTTGACTTTTGATGTGGTTTTTTCTTTTGTTAGTGCTTGGCAATGTCCATCCCCTGGTTGGCGTGCCTTGATTAAAATTTGAAAATGCACCAGCTATATTATAATCAAGACAGTTTGTTACAGTTGCTTGAGGAACAGGATTAGAAACACATTTCATTTACAATATTGCCAAATTGGGACAAATTTACTTGCAATCAACATCCTAAGTTTGGACAATATCAAGCTACAGTACTATGCCAGATGGTAGTGTGCACTTATTGGTTCATTTAGGCTTAGCACCACTCTCACAGATTGACAATTCTCCCCCTGATGTTTAATAATAATTTCTAAAAGACTAACCTTTCTTGTTGGTCAACTTTCTTAAAATAAAAATACCTGTTAGTTTTACATTTTTTTGCTGGTCCCTTGGGCAAACTTGTGCACAACCTCCTTGAGGTCTCCAACAACATTGGTCACTTTATTTTAATAAAATTAATAACAGTATCTGGTGCACCTCTGGGCTACCCTGGTCCCCCCAGAACAAGGCACCCAAGCACCTTAACACTGATCTCCACTTGGTTATAAATTTCTCTTTGGAGTCCAACCAAGGTTTTTTGTTTATTTATCTCCTATTATACTCTGTGTTGTATACCTTTGCCCTGGGTACCTTTTGCTCTGGCACCATCCACAATGTCTTGTTTCCAATCTTTCTAATGACTAGTTCCCTGGCAGTATGGCTGTGTATCCCACACCACCTCTCTGGGAACTAGAGAGTTACTGACACTCTCTTGACAGTATTACTATAGATAAATTTGGTTAGCCTCTTAAGTCTATATAGCATCCTGTTTGTGTAGCATTTGAGTAAAATCTGTTAACTATTAGAACTATACAAATTTAAAGCAAAGAATCTAAATGAAGATTTATATAAAAATTCTGCCATTTTATAATGCTTCCTAATGAGCACCTATAAATAAATCATGCACAATCTTAAATTGTAGCTATTAATGTTTAATATTATATTTCACTGTATTTATATCTAAAACTACTAATTTTTTGTAGATATAGCTTAATATATGACAATAAGAGATCCATATTGCTTAGTTAACTAATATGGTTTGCAATATCACTACGCTCAAATCTTTCTCGAATAATTTTATATTAGTGAATATAGCTTGAACATATGTTAATAAATCAAATCTAAATTGAACAGATAAATTTTTTTGCAGAGTTATTTAAGCCTTGAACAAATCTAAATTGAACAGACATTTAAATTTTTAGATTTGTGCGTAGTGAGCTATATTGAACTATCGATAACTAAAAGCTTTGAGTGCCTCAAGTAAGTTTCCTCTTTTTATTGCAACATTCACTTTATAAAGATAATCACTTCTAAGTATTGTAACTAAAGTATAGTAATACAAGGAGAGAGTTTTAAAGCAGTATAATATTTTACTTCGTATTATATTGCATCTTTTCTTACAACTAACCCTTCTGATTCCCATCCATTTATCAAAATTATTGAATTTACTACCTTAGCTTAAAAAGTTTTGAGCTGCCATTCCAGTTTAAATTGCTTGTTTGATACCCAGCCTTAAATTAAACAATTCGATCACTTTTTCCGAAAATGCTTTTACAAGTTGACATTTTAGATACTTTTTTTATAATTATCAAAAAGTTAGGGATAAACTGCCTTCAGCTATTAAAAGTTTTCCAAGATGAATATTATTTTATTTCTGGAACTCGGCACTTTAAAAATATTAAGTTTAAATCGTTCCTGTAATATTTTAAATATCATGTCGACTTCAGTAAAAAGCAGATATATTTTTAAAAGCCAATCTTATTCATACAAAAATTTTAGTCAGTAAAATCGCTTATCAAGTTTATTAAAATATAAGTTACGATGAATAAGCATTCTTTAAGATTTAAGTCAAGTTTGCTTCAAAGAGGCCAAATTTTTAACTTAAAAACTTTGAATTGCAATCAATAGCGGTTGTACAGTAAATTGACATCTCCAAGTTATTTTATATATGAGCGTTGGATTTAAAAACCTTAGCTTAGATTGAATTTAAGCAAAATGACTTTCTTTAAAAGCACAATAATTTATTTACCGCCCCTTCTACCCTTATGACTTATTTGAGTTCTCTGATATTTTGAATAATTTAAGTGTTAGTAGTATTAAAATAATTTTAAAAGGTAAAAAAACAATTCAATTCACGAACTCTAATATAAAGCTAAGCTCACTGTTGAATTTGTTTAACAGATGCCCAAAATTTTTTAAACAGTGTATAAGCTTTACTATAAAAACATCAAAACGCTTTTAATTAGCCGCCAAGAAAGTTCCCAATCGACTCGGCTTAATAGCGCGATAGGGTAATGATATAAAATTACCTTGCTAAAACTTTACTCTCTGTAAACGTGATACTAACATAGGTTAGTATATATTAAGTTATTATTATAACTTAATATTCTCCCAAGTTTCCTTTTTATAAACATAGTAACAGCTAATTTTTTTGTAAAGCTTGTCTATTATAAAGAGGAAGGCCGACTTAAAAACGTTTAAATAATAAAAGTAGTTAACTTATCCAAAAAGTAAAAAATTATAAACTCATTTTTACTTAAAAACGGTAACATATTTAATGAGACGTTATTTCAAGAAAAAGAACTAAAGAAACTCTCAAGGAAACGACACTAATAAGCTTAGTAAATCTTTAAGGCCTGCTGTGGTTGCTACTTTGCTTGTATTTTTACACTACCTCAACGCGAGATCAGACAAGCAGCTCTTTCGTGCTACAAAATCTAAATAGAAAAGTTTAGAAGGAAGAAAAACTTTGTAAAATCGTTGCGAGGCTACCAATAAAGCTCAAAAAAAGCATAAATATCAATACCTCGCAAAATACATGTGATCCAGAGTTAAAAGGATCATGGGGATTAGTACCCCATATAGAAGGATCATGAAATCTCTGGTATTTTTAGCGTAGGCGATCAAGCTAAAGTGTATTTGAGTTAGTACGGATCAAAAAAATAAAAGCTAATCTAACAAGCCTTATAGTAAAAAAGCAAAAAAGCAATATAATGATTGCCAAAGAATTTAAGCCACATGTCAAAGTATTTTTAATATTAAGCGTAGAGAACATAAACAAGACTTGCCTTTTGCTAGCTTCGAGACGGACAAGGTTTTGGAGCTAAGTCTCTCCTGTTTCAACATGTTTTCAGTCAAAATTCTTTTTAAGAACTTTTTCTTGCGAAAGGCGAGTTCTGCTTGACATATTAAAGCGCTCGTTGTCTTATACCAGTTGATTCCAAATATGAATATGGGCTCGAAAAGCGTTTAATAAGCGTTAAATATAAGAAAAAGAATAAAAGAGCTCGGCAGCAAAAATGAGTAGTGTGAGTAATGCTTTAAGAAGACTAAACCTGCAGCAAAAAATGACTGCCTCTTCTTTTTCCCAGAGCTAATAAAAACGGTGCCAGGTGAAAAATCCATTATTTGGTACAATAAAGTAAAACATTCTAGATCCTAATTATGAACACTTCGCGCAAGAGCAGAGCAAAGTATGATGCATGACGTAAAATTTACCTAAACACTTGAAATTTTTATGAAAAAATATCTAATTACATGATTTCTAATGACATGACATTTGGATCCAGAACTAAGCTCTGGGATTTAATTTGTCCCTTAGTCACACTACATACTTATGAGTTAGGTCAGCAAATGTGGTCCAGATTAAGCAACTCAACTGACCGGCTCAATGCTAGTCCTGCCTGAGCAATTTTTAAGATAGTAGCAGTTACAGTCGTAGTCATGCCACCATTAAGCATTTAAAATTGCAGATTATAAGCAGCTTTCCTCTTTTGGATTTGGAACTATTTTTGTACTTACGCTTAAAGTGTGGCTCGGAATTAATTATAGATAAAATAAAAATTGATATATTTATACCAATACAAGACTCATCAGTCTATTTGCTCCTTCAAACTTTTCTATACTAATAAATTTTAAAAAATTATTTATTGGTAGTAACTTTTAGGAAACTGTTTTGGCAGATATTTTTAAATTAATCTTTAAAGTAAAAGACAATAAAAATGAGAGTTTTTACTATAAAAGTTATATTATATAAAACTCTCTTTCTAGAGCTTTTCTTTCCTGTTACTATCACTTTTAGTAACACGATTCTATACAATTTCTCCGAGATTGACAATCAACCAGGAATATGAGCAAATTTATCTGCAACAACACCAGTTGGGCGAAAGTGGCCAGCATAAAAGGCCCAAAGCCCTCCCAACCTGCCAGGGAAAAATGCCCCGGCAGAATGTTGACACACCCTCCCACCAAAAAGGGTGAGTACAGCGCCGCACCCGGAGTTTTGCAATTTCTGTAAAAAATAGGCGTATATACCAAAATAGAATACTCCCAACCCCTGTCCTCCCTTGAGCATAGCCTTAGAATTATGGTCAGCGATACTTCCCTCAAATCGTGGGAAAAAATGGGGGAGGCCTTCTCCATAACTTTCCCAAACACTGTCTCAGTAAATTATAAAAATATATATATAGGATGGGTGGATATCAGGTTCATGTCCACAGAAGAAGCAGCGGAAGCAGCAAAAATTATATTCTCCATAAAGATTAACAATAAAGACTGGCACCATCTGCATGGTGCGCACATGATGGAATGAGACAAATGACCTATTTATCATATTTGATGACTCCCGAGCACCATGATATCCTTGTAGATGAGCTCCACAGGGGTCTCAAAGGTTACAGCGTAATCAAACAGTTTGAATTTGAGAAATTCCCCCTCCTGCCCCACCTGTGTACAGGGAAGGCAATAGCTATTGTAGAACCTGATCAGGATGTGGTAGAGAATATCACCCTCATTCCCCGCACGGCGACCATCAACCTCCCCAATGGCAGCATATCTCACCCCTTCCGCATTACACCAGAACACAACCCACCTATCTGCAAATTCTGCTCAGCTATAGGCCACAAAGACTACGCGTGCCCCATCAAGTGCGGGATTGAAGCACTGGAATTTTGTGAGGACAATATGGATGAAACAAGCCCAACTTTCAGCAAAATTAAGGACTCCACTTTCACCTTCTATTGAGGTGAAAGACCCAATATTGCTTTGGTCAAGCCTGTTTCACGCAAGGACTGCTGTCATGCACAGACCACCCACAAGCAGGCCATGAGTTCTGCCAAGACCCAAACCCACACCACAATTTCCCTGGAACAGATTCAGGTGGATGCCATGGCAGCACAGTGGAATAACCAATCAGATCCCCCACATATAACCCAACACAACCAAAATGATGAATTTTTTGGACACAACCAATCAAACACCTCTAACAAAGTGGGAGTAGATCCACCTTGCACCACTGTGGATCCTCCCAGCCAATCACATGTAATAAGTGATGATATGGAAGGCTATTTCAGCTAATCACAATGTGACAATACTTATATACAAAACCCAATCACCCCAACTCCTAGTTTCTGCCCATCAAACCCACAGGCAAGTGGCAAAAATTTTTTGCTGATGGGGCAAAAGCCAACCCATGCCAGACCCAAACTCCACAAAGTAATATGAGCTAGAAGAAACCAAACAAAACTAGTTTAAGACCACCAACCAACACACTAGAACCAATCTGGCTAATTGGCCCCATACTTGCAGTATGACCCATGATAAGGAACTGGGTGACCTCAGTGGGTTGCCCCAGCGTTCCTGATGTGTGGACTACCGCAATCAACATAGGGATGCTCAACATTGTGGGAGCCAAGGCCCCATGTCCCAGGCTAAAAAAATAGCTTTCCTGCACAATATCCCCATGGATATCTTGGCCATCCAAGAACACCACTGTTCACCGGGGGAGGAGGAGTCATGGTCAACCATGCTCCTTCCAGCCAAATCCTTTTGGACATACCACTGTGGGGTGGTAATTTGAACAAATAGTGACCCTCCAGTAAATATCCGAAGCACATCCCTCCATCTGGAGGGATGGCTGCTTCTAGCGGACCTCAAGTGGAATGGAGAAAATTTTGCCATGGTGTGTGTGTATGCCCCAAATGATCTGAACGACTGCCAAAAATTTTTCTCCAATATCCTCTCAATCCCTTTCCCTGAGGCAACATTTTTTGTGGGAGATTTCAACTGCTGGTTTAACACCATTACCAACTGCTGGACCAAGTCTAAGGCTATACCCCACAGCTACATGGAACTACACATACTAAATGCAACGCTGGGCCTATGTGACACCATTCCCAAATAAGCCCCTACCCTGGCCAACATGACAAGGCCCCACCACAACAATAACCAGCTGGTCTCAATGACCCAGATTGACCTGATGCTTGCTCCTATAGACTTCTGGCACAGTTATCAGATTTTATGACAACAATTATCCCTTTCTCTGACCACTGGATGGTCTCGATAGCATTATCATCCTCAGAAAAATACAAAAAGCCACCAACCTGGCACAGAGTTCACTAAGCACCATCCATCTTCCGGAGCTTAAACTTTGGATCAAGATGGTGCTAACAACACAGCAAGAAAGATGACCACCCAATGGGAACCCTATTACCAAGTGAGAAATATTCAAGGCTTGTGTAACCAAGAAAGCCTGCCACCTGAACTCCAGAAAAACAGCTGTAATATCGCAACAATCAACAAGGCTATCAGACAACTTCAACACTTAGAAAACAACACACCTCATGAGGGATACACCCCCCAATGGGGCTGCCTGTGGTTCCAGCTATCCATACAGGTAAACTCCCTCTTTAGAAAACAAAAGCATTACACCAAAGTATGCTACAAATCAAAATACATTTTATCCAGAGAAACTCACATGGTTCAATTTCTCCGCCATTTTAAACCAATTTCAACTTCAGCGACTTGCACACAGGTCTGCCGAGCAGATGACACACTGGCATCTACACCATCAGAAATATCGGCTGAATTACACCAATTTTACACTGACCTGTACACGGTGGATTTTGCATCACCTAGAGAAATTAAAAATTTTAATCATCCGCTAATATTGACACTATAGCTGGTCAACCAGACCTTGTAGCACCCATCACTAAAGATGAACTATGGGAGGTAATAAGATCAACCCCGTGCAACAAGTGCCCTGGGCCTGATGGCCTACCATATGAATTTTTCAAAAATATTTTGAATATATCGCACCATTACTACTGGCAACTATGAATAAGTGCCTGGAAGACACATCTCTACTACCCGGCGGCCAAGATGCATATGTGGTCACACTCTTCACAAAAGGAGACCAGGCAGACTTAAACAACTGGCGTCCAATCACTCTCACCAATACTGACACCAAAATACTAACTAAAATCTTAGCCAAACGTCTGGGTTGCATTGCTCAGACAGCCCTCTCCCCCATCAGTTTGGCTTCATCCCAAATCGCTCAATTTGGGATAACATCCACACAATTGCCAACATCTGCCAAGCTAACCCCACAGGCGCCCTTGCTTTCCTGGACCAAAAGAAAGCATACAATCGAGTGCACGGGGGTTACCTAGAACAGTGTCTAAAGGCTTTCAACCTACCACCCCAATTTATAAACTGGGCGCTCCTCTAACGCGCTCAGCCAGGTTTGCAATCAGAGGCCCAGGTTTCCTAAATGACACCATCATCCCCCAAAGGGGCCTTAAACAAGGTGACCCGCTTAGCCCCCTACTATACAATTTTACCCTTGACCCTCTTCTCCGCATTGCAAACTCAAAGCTCACTGGAATCAGGTTGGAGGGACAACTACCAACCAAAATGCTCGCCTTTGCTGACGACTGCGTTGTTGGAGTCTCAGGCAATAGGGATGCCAGGACGATTGAGCGCATTATTCACCAGTATGAGTCAGTGAGTAACGCCATGCTGAACAAACTGAAAACAGAGGTAATTGTTATGGGTAAATTCAGTTTGAACTGGGCCCCACCCTCCCACCACCACACAAACCAACCAACCACACATCCAACCACACAACAACGATCCAAGCCATTAAAACCACTGTGTTTACCCTTTGCACACCACCCCGCCACCAACCCAATCCGCCATCTGGGCATATGGCTTGAAGCTGGTGGATATGCACTTGACACCATCAAAACCAACATTTTGGACAACATCACAAAAAGAATGACATGTATGCGGAGGAGTAAAGCTAGTTTAACTGGAAGAGTTGTGTTAGCCAACTTCCTGATCTTGTCAAAGTTATGGTTTGCTGCCCACGTGGTTCCCTTCTCCACCAACTTTACCAACGCAGTCTACAAGCTCCTGCAGAACTGGCTATGGTCTGGTTAACGCGCACCTGTCAGGCTAGAGACCATGTATGGCCCACGGAAGAAAGGCGGGATGGGGCTGCTCAACTTCACGGAAAGAGCAACGCAAATCCTAGGCTCATGGGTAGCTCTCACAACGTCACCCAACCCACCATCCCCCCACTGGGCTAAGGCAGCCCAAACCAACTTCGCAAGGGCACTACATCTGAGGTCCCCCTCCAACCCTGCAACTCTGATGAAATACTTTGCAACACATCCAACCGTCACTGGACTGCACAACACCAACCAATATTTCAAACGCATCCTGTATAACCTAATACAAAGGGATTGGAGCTTCTCCTATGCACAGCAATCGAAGACTTTCACCCTCAAACTGGTTAGATGCAACTCCACAGGGAACAAACAGTGTCTAACGCGCCTGCCCCACTACCACCCTTTCCTCTTTCCCGGATTGACTACCTAGACCACCAAGATGTCCATATGACTTGCACACCAAAAAGCAGGTGTGGGACCTCATCACCTGCCCCCTCTTATCCCCACAAGTGTGCTCCACAGTGTGGTGATACATGCGCCATACATTTAGAACAACTGACCGTACTTTCTCAATGTTCAAGACATGAGCCATCTGCGGCGGACCCAACACACTAGCACACCACCTGGAAGAGTGCCCGCCATCCGCGCATATCTGGCCAACGTGATGCACATGTTTCAACAATCACCTAAAGCTGAATTCCGACTATCCCGCGATATCCTGGCACTCAACATGGCTTCTCCTATCCCCCAGACACTAAGGGCTCTAATTGTGAGCATTGCAATATGGTCCATTCACACAATTACCCTCGACGCTTGTAATGGGATTTTCCACAATTTTAACCAAGCCATTGTCAGGTTCCACAGCCATTTGACCGACCACTTCCAAGCCTGGCTGTTCAGCTCATTCCAACACAAATAGAAGAAACAGATGGGCAACTGGATTCCAATCTGGTTCCTTCGTTATGACATTGAAAACCTCACAGTCTTCATAGGCGGTACACCCTACTAGCCCCTGAGCTGCCATGCCACTTAAGGTATAGCCACCCACCACCCGTGGTTCCTAGCCACACCCAAGTGTGCCAAGTCATATCTTTTGAGTTCCTATGTTTTGCGCTCTCTTCCCTTTTTTTGTTTTCCGTTTTCCTTTTCCCTACATATTGGATGTGTCTGTCCCCTGGTTGGCCATCCTCAAATAAATAAAACTCTCTTTCTGCTTGAACCCAATTTCGAGCAAATTTTAAATTTAAATTTTAAAAACTGATTGTAATCCAATTAGCTGCAACACTACCCACTGATATTCATGGCCCCACCGCCTGCTGCTCCCATGTGGGGCAGCGGCAAAACCCCACCCAGAGTTTTCCACTTGGGGGGAATGCGCTCAGACTGGTTCATCCAGTCATAACAAATCCTCGGGTAGGTTCATTCCACCTAAGAATCTCGCCATCCACCTTGCATGATCCCAGGTGGTGCTCCACTGTCCTCTTGTACTCCCCTGCTCTCACATGCATTTTAGCCTTCAGGTCAAATATGGGAAGTTGTTCCCATATGCAGATAAAGTCATTATCAAAATGGCACAGATACTGATACAACCTGCCAGGTTCATCAATTTCCACCCTTATAAAGGATACTTTGATCTAGGTTTCACATACAAAGCTGATGCTTCCACTGCAGCAACTGACCCCTGGGTTTCCAGGGCACCCTAATTCCTACAATGCACACCTGGCTCCCCGCTGACACCACATTGATGGTTCAGTTTGCTGGGTTACCCACTTACCTTCTCCCCACAGTGCTCCATCAGGAGTGATAGAAGGTTTGGTAGCCTATAGATCTGTCCCTATCCTTCAATTTGTGATCCCTAATGAAGCCACATGCCTTACTAGGCCTTGGGTATTTACCATGGCCAGCCCTAGATTTACTAACATTGTGAACAGCTTCCCCCTTGTGCCTTTGTTGTATCTGCCCCTGACCACCCATTCTGGGCCTGTGTCAAGGGCAGATAGACCATCTGTTCATCCTGCTTTGATTTAGATCACTCAAAGCATAGCTGCCCCTACCTTGCTGCTTCTACCACCTCAGCAGACTTGGCCACCATCTCCCCATCCACCAACTGCCCCATAGCCCTCTTGGAATAGGATACAATTCTACCCCACCTCCTCCAAACCTTATCACTCCCACACCTGCAGCAGCCAATCAGGACCCTCCTAAGACTAATACTATCAATGCTTCTACCAATCATGAATTGGCTTGGACACTGGTTCAATCCAGTACCCTAACCCATCTCTAGCCTCATCCACCCCTATTGTAGAAAATAAGGATTTTTATGACATGAATCCATATGTGACAAAATGGTTAAACCATTCATCTCATTTTGACTCAAAACCTAGAATCTGAATTTTGAGTTAAAACGCCTGAGGGATTTCTAACTAAGGTGGCTTGGAACTAGGGTCTTGCTGCTCCCAGCTATGCTTTAGGCTTGAAAGAGCTTAAAGCATGGCCAGGAGAGGGCTTCCAAAAATACAATCTTTAAAAGGTTGAGTCCTGTCATTCTGAACCTCAGTTTAAAATTTTTATAGCTTCTCTTAGCCATTTAGGCCTCATACCTTACCTGAGTGTTGGGTGCAACAAGGGTTTGTCATGAAAACAAAACCTTGAGTTTCTGAGAATTGGCCCTCCCCAGTTGCTTTGTCTTTTTCTTGTCATGCTTGCAAAGACAGAGAAATACTGGGAATGCCTCACTCAATTTTTATTACATTAAATAAAAATAAAGGTTACTTTGAGGTTTTGCATCCTCACTTACCTGCCATTCTTTTTCCACATCCAAGATTTCCCCAAATTTCAAGAGTTAGAGATGGGTTGGTATTATTAAACTATCCTAGCTTAACTCAGTGGTACAACTTGGCTGTTGGACCTATTTCAGCATTGATTTACTCTGCTGAAGATACAGGCATTTGGTGAACAGAATCTGGGTGGTTCCATTTGTTATATAATTCAAACTCTCCTTTTTTCTATATTCAATTCCAAGCTCCACTCACCCAACCTAATTATTGCATTGGGTCCTGGTTGTAAGTAACCAGCACTGGAGGGAGCTGGTGACTGATGGCCAACCCTGGAATCAAGGTGATGGTGGGTTTTTATTCAGATGAGGTTTTCCCCTCATCAAAGATTGGAGGGCACCACAGAAACCTGGCCCAGAAGATTCCCTCCCTTTGGATCAGCCCCTTTATGTGGTGGTTGCAGCTAGGCCATGCTGGACCATGCACCATTTTAGGAGCACATCCCAGCCAAGTGCGGCATGCTCCCCACATTGGGTGGGCTGATCCAATAGCCCAGTTCTAATTTGCCCTTGTCAGGGTTCCCTCACCATGAGAGATCTAGAATTTATTCCAGATAAATTTCTGGGGCTCAAGGTAACTTACCCCAAGAAGCCCTCATGGTGGCGGCCTCCTGCTTGTGAGCTCTCCTCTCTTTTTTTGGGGGGGGGTTTTCATTTTAGTGGGGGTGATGTAACAAAACAGTTTAAACCATTTGTCTCATTTTGACTCAAAATTTGGATTCCAAATTTTGAATCAAAACGCCTGAGGGATTTCCAACTAGAGGTGGCTCAGAACCAGGATTTTGCCACTCCCAGCTATGCTTTAGGCTTGAAAGAGCTTAAAGCATGGCCAGGAGAGGGCTTCCCAAAGTGCAACCTTCAAAAGGTCAAGTCCCATCATACCAAACCTCAGTTTGGAATTTTTGCAGCTTCTCTTAGCCATTTAGGCTTCATGCCTTACCTGATTGTTGGGTGCAACAAGGGTTTGTCATGAAAACAAACCTTAAACTTCTGGGGCATTGGCCTTTCCAGTTGCTCTGTCTTTTTCTTGTCATGCTTGCAAAGCCAGAGAAATACTGGGAATGCCTCACTCAATTTTTATTATGTTAAATAAAAACAAAGGTTACTATGGGGATTTGCATCCTTACTTACCTGCTTTTCTTTTTCTATGTCTGAGATTTCCCCAAATTTTGAGAGTTAGAGATGGGTTGGTATTATTAAATCATCCTAGCTTACCTCAGTGGTCCAACTTGGCTGTTTGACCTATTTTGGCGTCAATTTATTTAACTGAGGCAAGATGACCAGGGGACAGGCATTACCAAAAGAAAGAAACAAAAGAAAGAAAGAAATGACATGAAACCTGAACAGGGTCAACTCTGTCAAAGAAAGTTTTTTTCCACCTCGGATCAGGACTCAAATTTTTCTGGTTACATCATGGGTAAGGTTTTCGTGTGATTAGACCTACTAACTGCCAATAGCTTCATTTGGCTGGCACTCCAATTGATGTGCAAGGGTGGTAATCAAACCTGCAACCTTCATTAGCATTAATTTATACCTCTGAAGGTTAGGCATTTGGCAAATGGAATCTGGGTGGTTCCATTCATTACACCATAGATCTCATTAGATGTAACTGATGAAATGGGTAATTTGACTGAAGACTCTGAAGTCAACATGGAAAAATTTATCCCATTATGAAACCCCATTGAGATCCCTTGGTACTTTTATACCCCACAGCCAAATGGTAATTTTTTATGCACCCAACATCGTTTTGCTGTGGCAGCTGCTGCACAACCTGACACATGTTTCCTCTGCAATGCTGTTGCCCACACAGCGGTAATGCTCGCCAAAGGTCTCCCTCTCTCCCATTTTCACTCTGAACTGACCCCACAGAGAAAAAATGCTGTTATTCAGTCTCACAAACATTGCCATGGATGCCATTCAGAAAGTGATTTCTGCTTTGAAATTCAAACTTATAGCTACCCACTCTAGATCCACTTTACTACACAATTTTCTGCCATCCACATTCAAGCAGAAAAATGCTTGTTCACTTACTTAGATGTAATTTATGCTGAAAACAATTTCTCTGAGCAACTGCTCCTCTGAGAAATTTCCTGCATATTGTGATAACCCCACACCCTTGCTCTCTGCCTTGGACCACGCTCTGTATGATGATGAGGAACCCACAGATGAGCCTCCTGAGCCCCCTTTCCCTTCTGCCATGGTAGGTTAAGAAGTTCACCACTGTACCACCTGGTTGGTTGTTTTCTTGTTTTTTTGTGTCTAGCTGCTCGTCTTGGGCAGTTGGTCATGTTCGTTTTGGTTCATTTTGGTGTTTCCATTTTGGTAATGTCCATCCCCTGGTTGGCATACCTCAAAAAAATTTAAATATAAGTTATATATATAATATATGCTAGATTCAACTATTACTTTATTTGTGCTCAATAAAAAAAATAAACAAGGGAGGTTGACCTTGGGACAAGTATCACGCTAATTCTTTTCTAGCCAGTGCCCATAACAGGATGAAGCCTGCTACATCAGCCCAAAGATGTTTGGGATTGGCATTTCCAAGAAAAGCAAAATCCTAGATTAGACTGAGAATATTTTATTTGAGGATAAAAACAGACCACTAAATGGGCCTAATAAACAGATAGAACATCAGGATGGAAAAGCTTTTTATAATTAAGGAGGCTTTTATATTGCAGGGTGGCAAAATTATATGCATGAGAGGAAAAGTGGGCCTAAGAGCAGTGCAATTTCAGCTGCGCAATCAGATTGATAAACTATTACTCTCATAAACAATCAGGTGTAACCAATTTGTCTAGAATTATATAGCAATATTAGTTCTACCAAGCTCCATCAAGATAGATAATCAAAAATAGGTTGCATTAAAATACAAGTGCCACAATTTGGTAAAGTCAGATTGTGACATCACCTCCTTACAAGATGGAGGCATTGGAAGACATCAACAGACGTAATAGGGAACAGGGTATAGCCAAAAATATGGTATCAGGTGCCTAGACAACTAATAAGACACTTTTGGCAGCTTGAATTTTTTACCATGGCAGCCAACTAGTATACACTGCCAAGATACAATGTCAGATAGTTGGATGAGGTGGGATGACTAACAAAAGGGTGTGCATTACAGGGAACTGGAGAGGGTGAGAATTATGGGTGCATGTATCTGACTGCAGACATGATTGTAGGTGGGAGTGCCAGAGAAACTGGGAGTGCAGGAGGCCACAGAAAAAAAGGGCCAGGAAAAAGTTATAACAACAAGGCAAAGTGACCCAGCAAGATGAAGCAACGTCCCAGTCAAACTCAGCTTTATTTTCATATAAATTTGGTATATAAAATGCATACCAAACTGATGATAAACATTAAGGACATGAGCCCATGAGAGCTGTGGAAGGTAGCATAAGAACAGCAGCAAAATATGGCAAAATAAGATGCGTCAGAGTCAGCAGAATGACTGCAGTGTGAGAGGCAGATTCATGCCCAGCATGGGAATTAGACCAGGAGTGGGAAAAGGACTCTGGCCATTTTTATGGTTCCAACAGAAGGATTTTTTATGAAAAACAACAGAAATGTATAAGAAAACTTGCATAAATAATCCTTAAACTTAATTGAATTTACTGAGTACCTGAGGAAAGCAAAGCCTTCCTCAGATTGGGTCAAAATTTAAAGGGGAGAAAATTTGTGAAGGTTTCAAAGCAATTATCAAAATATGGTCTGAGCCGTAAATTTTTTTGCCTTTCAAATAATCAAGAATTTTACAAATTTGGGCAAATTCTGAAATTTCATAACATGCAATTTTAAGATTTTGGGGTCAATTTCTTCCCGTATTTTCCACCTCAGATGAGCCATTTTCCTCAGCCATGAGCTGGCAAAGCCAGAACCCATTTCCTGCCATTAACCTTTGAGAGGTCATCAGTTATGTAACGGGCAGGTTTGCGCCAATATGCAACAAATGAATTGGGCAGTAAGAGCCATGTGCTGACCATACAAGGGACAGGCCTGCAGAAGCCCATACCCAAACCAAAAGCTGAGCTTCATTGTTGCCACATATTCTCATACCACTGTTCCCACAACGCTGCACATCAACAGCAAAGTCTGGGACCAGGAAAGGGCAGAGAACGACGCCAACGCCACACCAAGCTCACTGATTGAGCTCATGATTTCGATCTGATCCACTTAGTATTTTCTAATAAAATACCATTTTCTTATTAGCAAGCAAGTTTTTCCTTTATTCAATTTCCATTTTCCTCATAGAAGATGCAACTGCCCTTCAGGACTGCGACATCCTCCTCTAAATAGTGCCCCTGCTGCATGGAATAAGCTCCTCCTCAGCTAAGCTCTTTGAGCACCACCCAACATATTGTTAGCAAAGATTCCCCATCCCACTGATCACCATCCATGCCATGCGTAAGTCCAAATATCATTCCATGGATGCAATTCAGGTTTGGGATGGAGAATTATCCAGCTTTGACCTTCTCAAGTTTGATGATCTTTGGATCAGGGCCACGATTGGATCACGCCACCCAATCTGAAGCAATGTACGGATCATGCCTCCTGATCCATTACATCACTCCCCTGTAAAGACCAGAACTACTGACCTTCTCCGGGAACTGTATACAGTCCTCCTTCATCTGCCATATCGCCTCCTCCACTAGATATCCTTTCCACTTTACCAACAGTTGCAGCTGGCCCCTCACCCATATTGCATCCAATATCTGTTCCACCTCATATTCTGGCACATCCCCTTCCCTAGGGTTCAGAAGTCCTGGATGCTCCAGACCTATTCCTTGAATGCTTGTAGCGGGGGAAGCGTGAATCACCAGATGGGCTCTGGAACCTATTGGCAAACTTAGCTTGAAGGCTACACGATTATTGGTTTGGATGATCCATTATGGGCCAAAAACTTCAGTCCCAGCTTATGACTCTTAACTGGGACAGCATAGTTCTTAGCCACCACCAATACCTAGTCCCCAGGATCAAACGTTAAAATCTGGCGCCCTTTGTCGATCTGTGTGTCACTTCTGTTGAGTAACCACCCACTTCAAATTCCCCTGTAACTTTTCCTAATATCTGACATGGTACGCGACATCTCATCTGCCCCCTGACACACTCTGCCCACGGATCCCCCATTTTGATCTCGGATTGAGATCATGATTCACAAAAAATGGCGACATTTCCGTCGAAGACTGAGAATGATTGTTGTAAGTGAACTGGGCCATTTGAACACACAACACCCAGTCATCCTGCCGATCAGACATGTAACACTGCTGATATACTGCTCAAGCATCTGATTCACCCTCTCCGTTTGTCCATCAGATTGAGGGTGGTACGCCGAGGACTGTCCAGGCTAATTTCCAAATTCCCCACCAAACTTGACCAGAATTTCTGGAAACAAATTGTGGACCTCATTCCAAAATAATTTCCTCAGGTAAGCCATGCCAGGAGAACTCCTCATCAATGAAAATCCTCACCACGTCCTTTGCTGAGAAGCTCCCAGTGCATGAGAAGAACTCAGCGTATTTGGTAAATTTGTCCATGACTACCATAACCACATCCTTCCCCTGCACCTTTGGGAGACCCATTATGAAATTGATGCTAATTGAGCTCCATGGGGCCCAGAATTGCAGAGGATTTAACCCAATGGCGGTCTGCTTGAGAGCTTCGCCCTTGCGCATACCAAACACTCCCACATGTACTTCTTGACATTCTTTATTTAGGCCCAGCCACAAATACTCCCGTTGTACCAATTATATCATTTTATCCACTCTGGGTGACCCGCCAATGGATGATCATGAGAAGCCCAAATCACCTCCCATTGTAGCGATGGGTTGGGCACCCATATGCAAGAATTGTGGTATAGCACCCCACCCCTCTTCATGAAAGCCTCATGGCGACCGTGTGGCTGACCCTCCGTCATCTCAGCTTTCAGCAGCCAGGCGAATTCCAATTTCCTTTGTTTCTGGTGGACTTCCTCCCCAACTCACTTTCCCTATCCTCCATCATTGCAAATTGGTCCAGTCAGAACATCGTGGCTTTATTATACTCCTCCAATTACTCCTTCTTATACATGAAGCCCCATCTTAACTCAACCAATTTGCTAGGACATTTAATGCTCCTGCCCTGTACTCCACCTGGAAGTCATACGGACCAGCTCCACATGCCATCTGGCCTGCCGCTGGTTCATCTTTTTTGGGTTCACAATAGTACTTCAATGCTTTGTGATCTGTCCAAATTACAAGGATGCTGGGTATAGACTGGTGATGCTGCCATTCCTGCAAGGACGCCATCACCACCACCAGTTCCTTATCATATATTAGGTAGTTCATTTCCACGAGGAGCATATTATGGATAAAGTAACACATGGGTTTTCCAGCCCATCTTCCCCTTCCTGAAGCAATACTGCTCCCGCAGCATAATTTGAGGCGTCTGTTTCCACCACAAATGGCCTCCTGGGGTCCAGATGGGCCAGTACAGGCGCGGTAAGTAACTTCCTCTTCAGTAACCCAAATGCCTGTGCTTCTTCCTTCCCCATATGAACGGGAAGTCCTGCATTTGACACGTGATAGGTAAGGCCATTTGGGAAAGGTTCTTCACAAACTGATGAAGGATTTTCAATGTCCCCAAAACTCTGCACCCCCAATATGATCCATAGGGGCTTTCCATGCCCGCACCGCATGCAGCATATCTGGACATACTCCCAATCCATTCTGAAGACCATGTTGCCTAGGAACATTACTGAACTCTGGTTGAATTTGCACTTGGAAGGCTTCAATCTCAAACCCATCCAGTAAATTGCCCCAAGAACTTCCTGGACATCTCAGATATGATCCTACCAGGACCACAAAAATACTAAGATATCATCCATATAAGCAGCACAGCATCAACCGATCATTCCCCCAAGGACATGGTTGATCATCCACTGGAACACTGCCAGAGCATTCCTCAGCCTGAATGGCATCACACGATATTGATACACCCCCAGGTGGCAGTTAAATGCTGTGTATTGCTTGTGCTCCGGTCTCACTGGTACCTGATTAAATGCATCCACAAGATCAAGTTTTGTAAACACTGTGCATCCGGTAACCATTGGGAATATACTCCACCAAGAACATCAGATATGGATCAGGCTCAGTGACCATGTTCAGACGTTAGAAATCCACGCATGGGTGTAATTCACCACCCACTTTTGACACCAGTAATACAAGAGACACAACTGGAGACATAGAGGGCTCAATTAAACCTTTGTACAACATTGATTTCATTGCCTTCCAACGCTTCCATGGCCCATTCATTAAGGGTGTATACTGGGCACCCACTAAGAAGCTCCATCCCCTCCTTGAACCGGAATGAAAATGCAAAAGATCCCATAGGGGAAAAAGGCGAGTCTCCAATAGGACCAAATACATCAACAAGGTTGCTATATTTGGATGATAACTCTACCTCCTGCATCCCACCCAAGTTTCTGCGCCTGCTCGGGACATTGCTCCCAACCTCCATCTTCCACCTCATCCAAGGCCCAATATGCAGCATCAAGGTAATTGTCTTATGTGGCAAATCAATCTGGGGCTGGAAATGATGCCACCATCGCATCCCCAGTACCACAGATGAGCCAGATTTCTGATTGCACAGAAACCCTCTTTTTAACCAAAATGGGTCCTGCTGAACAACTACTAGGGCTCAAACGCCATTATGGAGCTCTCCTGGACACATCGACAAACACCACCTCCAGTCCCCTCTTCATCTCCAACTTCAAATGTTCTGCTAAGGTGAACTCCACATAGTTGTCTTTGGCCCCATATCCACCAGGACCAGCAACTTCTCCATTTGATCATGTAATAATAACTCCACCAGAATAAATAACCTAGGGTAAATTGAAAGTGTAGATTTAATTTTTGAAGCATTCTCAGATTGCAAATTTGCAGGTAAGGTAGGTCTAGGACTATAACTCTTTCTGGGTCCCTGACCTGTTCTTCCTTACTCCTCACCCATTCTGGCAGAACCCCCATGGATATTCCAAAATTCATGGGTGATCCCTGCCAACCTCCTTCTGCTGGCCACGGGTGGGTGACTAGCCCCTTCCCAGGGACATAGAATCTTCCCACCGGTTACACACAGAGCCAATTGTTTCTCCACCTGCACAGTCAATGCCATTTCTTCTGCCAAAGAACTCTGAACCTTAGCAGCCGCCATGACAGCTAACATATCCGATTGCAGCCCCTGTCTGAACATTTGTGATGATTGCAAATCTGAGACTTGTGCTGCTTTTGCCAATGGATGGAAAACTCGCCCATACTTCACCAATCCTCAGCCCTGACACACCGTCAGTAAAGCTGACCGCGCTTCATCCTGCACCTCATCTGGTCAGGCAGCCCAGTTGATACAATCAACACACTCATCCATGGATCCTGAGAGGCGACCTTGCTCCTCAACTAACTCTTGCACCCACCTGGCCAAATCTGAGGGTAGTGCTTCCACACCTTTGCACAATCTGCAGAGAGAAAGGGTCTCCCCTCCTGTTGCTTGAGCCAACCAATGCCTGAAAATGAATCCGTGACACCACTTGGTGAATCTTCTCCAAAGCTTCCATGGGAAAAGCAGCCCGACCTTTTGGAGATGTAGAACCTCCTTGGCATTCCTACATCTTTACAGGTCTCACGCCACACACTCAAACCGCCTTTCTTATTATGAAAATTAGTGAGAAACTCACCATCACCACCGTCAACACATGGCGATACCATTCCTCCCCTCCTGGAGCCACCATCTCTTCTTGGGCCCCCACAAAACTGACAAAAAGTATTTGAGTTGCATCTAATGTAAAAGGGCGGGTTTGTGCCAATACGCAATAAAAAATTGGGAAGTAAGAGCCATGTTACTGACCATACTAAAGACAGGCCTCAGGAAGCCCATCCCCAAACCTAAACGCCATGCCTCATCATTGCCATGTAAGCTCATACCACTGTTCCCATGACGCTGCAAATCAACAGCAAAATCTGGGATCAGGAAAGGGCCAAGAACAACAGCAACGCCACACTGAGCTCACTAGTTGAGCTCATGATTTTAATCTGATTCACTTATTATTTTTTGTAAAATTTTTTCTTATTAAAAAGCAAGTTTTTCCTTTATTCAATTTTTGTTTTCCTTATAGAAGATGCAACTGCCCTTCAGGGCTGCAACATCCTTCCCTAAATAGTGCCCTGCTAGTATGGGAATAGCTCTCTTTGACTAAGCTCTTTTGAGCACTGCCCAACACATCATTAGCAAAGATTAACCCATACAACTGGATCACCACCCACGCCATGTGTAAGCCTGATGACATTCTGTGGATGCAATTTAGTTTTGAGATGGCGAATTTTCAAAGCTTCAACATTCATGAGTTTGATGCTCTTTGGATCAGGGCCACGTTTGGATCAAACGCCACCTGATCTGAAGCAAAGTACGGATCAGGTGCTTTAATGATCAAGATGTTGCCTGACCGCCACATTGCTCTAATCTTCCCTAGGGTGATGATTGAGGCCAAGGAGAGGAACAATTGCTACAATTTTTGTAAATGGTAATATGACAAATCAGATGCCTTCAAAGCAAATTTAAACAAAATGCGAGGCTGACGGGAGTATAATCCTTGTAAATGGCGCTCTGGGCAATCATATGCTGCTAAATCCAATATTACCAAAATTGGAAACAAGGGAGCGGACCCTCAGACATGAATTTCTGGCCAACAAGGTGCGGCCAAGTCTGATGTCCCCAAATGTGATGACAAGGATGAAAATCCTTGTAAATGGTGCTCTGGCCAGCCAGATGCCCTCAAACATAATATTACCAAAAGGGAGACAAGGATAACCCTTGTAAATGGCGCTCTGGCCAACTGGATGCTGCTACTTCAGTTGAGGCTGGAAAAGCCTCTCAGAAATGACTATTGAGTGCTTCAGAGGACACCAAACCCCAGTTAGCAAACATAATATTTAAGACTATGGATGAAGAGAATGGCTCAGGCTTTGCGAACAATTTGAAGCTAAATAATAAATGCAGAAAAGTTTCTGCAACTGCAGGGGTACCCAGTCCTAGTTCTGGAACAAGTCTCAACAAGGAAATCGAGGGTCTAGATCCTCAGGTTATGCCTGCCATTGAGAAGACACCTGCGGACTCCGCAGAGAACAAGACCTGCTCTTCTCCCTAAGCTCAGTATAAATCTGAGCTGACGAAGCTATGTAAAGCAGTTTTATTTTCTAGGATATATAATTAAACTTAATAAAATCTAAAATAAAAATTTAAACATTGGAAACCATCTTTATTAAGTCCTTGAGGGAAACTGCACATGGACCACAGCTGTAAGTCTCAAGGAATGTCCTTTGGGTCTCAATCAGGTCATCTTCCCATTCCCAAATAAAAAGACACCAAAGAGGATGGCGGTACCTCTCATCACTTAGGGCGATCTCGCTCACATAGTAGATGAGCAATGGGTGACAGCTTTTCCGTTTCAAATATTTCCCAAATAACCACACTCACCTCAGCAGAACTGTTGTGGGGAATTAGTAAAATTTGTGCCGAGATTACCAAATTGAAATCAGTCAGATCTAATTTGGGTGGTAATCTGGCTGATGGCCAAAATTCAAATGGCTGTAAAAGCATGAAGAATGAGATATTGGCCAGATCGCCTGACAGCTCCAATCTGATCACTAAACCAGTAGAACAAATATCAGGTGCCATCGATGAGGGTTCAAAGCCCTCTGATAGTAATTTGGGCGTTGCAACCGATGTGTGCTGTTGACCAAACGAACAGTTAAATGACTGAGCATGGGTGGGTTGGCCGTCCTGAACCTGTTCTTAACCAAATGGACCTGTCCCTATATGGGATGGCCTTGGGGGATTCCCATCGCTCGTTGGACCAAATGCCATCATGCTAACTGTCAGAAATGTAGTTGAGCCCTGGTTCAGACATTTGAGGTCAAACTGACAGAGACTCGGCTGCCACCAAATTTTGCAATGTCAGTTCCCAAAAAATAAACCCGCCCATTTCTGAACAATTCGCCAGTTAGGTTGAATTTGTGGGACCTGATCCCATCTTGTCACTATCCCAATCAACCACTATTTAATCAGTTGCATAGCACTGAGAAAATTGTTGGTCAATTTTCTTACTTTCCTTTCCAAATAAAATTTAAAAAAAACCAATTTTTTATTTCCTTTTCTGACCGCATCCCAGATGGCATTTCCCTGGTGGCCCATCGCCCCGCACTCCAGGTGGGCTGCACCAATTCTTTTGGTCACTATGGCTCCCTCCATCGCCAATTGGGTCCAGCGAGTCTGATATTTTTGGCTCTACAACCCTGTTCTCACAAACATCTGGCAGTAATACATGTGGATCTTATGGCCCTATGTCCATCAATGGAAAGAAAGAATCCATCTCCTTGTTGCCCCCAATGAGATGGCCTCACATGTCAAGAATCTCGTCAAATCTATCACAGTAATCCCACCCCTGCAGCTAGACCCACTGAGTTGGGAATGGGTTCAGTGTGGTTTGTCGTCAGGATAATCCTCACCTTGTTGTTGCACCACCACTTCGTGGTATCACATTTCCCAGCTCCATATCAAGTCATACGGTCAGCAATGCCTCTGGCATTCTGGCTTGCTTTTTGGGTGCTCACGCATCCTGACTGGCAGGCTGGTCTAAACTTCTTCTGCTGTTTCCATGACATAATTGACCAACCATTATTTCCAGCCACTTCCGTCTTGGTTTTCAAATTAGGCGCCGCAGTGGTTATTCTCTACCAGATGAACTTGCAATCAGCTGTGTGCTGTTTGTTGTTTGTTTGGTCACTTTTTGACTTTGGAAGAAGCATCCACTCTATTTTGGAAAGCCTTCTTCAAGCCACCCAAGATGTGAAGATTGCATTTCCTCTTACTTCCTCCATCCTGGGTAAAAGATCAAATATTCCCTCCCAAGAGATCACCAATCAGGTTCTTGACGTGCTCGCCAAAGTACAAATGCATACAAAATCACACTCAATAACGCTTCTGCAATATCTCATGCATAACAAGGGCTTGCGTTGTTAGATGCCGTGGATGGAGATGTCCGCTGTTGGGTGAGGAGTCTTTTGCATTCTTCCTCACAAGAAGGAGACTTCACCCCTCTGATGGCTGTTGTATCAGCCGCCTAGAAACTCCTTGTGTCCCAATCAGACCACTTATACAGACTGCTCCTTGCCATGGTTGAAGCCCCTAGTTTGGCTTCTAGGATTTCTACCTTTCATGAGCTGGCTCCCGCGTCGGGTCTATCTATTGATATGCTTCAGGCAGTCTTTAGAGAGGGCTTGGATCCGGTTTCCACTCACCATGTGGCCTGGCCTACCATCCAAGGATCAGTAGATCAAATATGTGTCACCACAATTACTATCAAAGCTTTGCCTCGCCACGTTTCCCAGTATCAGAAGGGGAGTTTTTTGATGATAGGATTTCCTAACAAAGATGCAGATGATGTGCCTGTCACCAAATTAGCAGTTGATGCGGGTCCCAACCCTGCTGTAACCCTCAAGTCCGAGTTGGCATTTCTAGAGTTAACTATTAATGATTCTGTTAAAGCCCAGATGGAGGAAATGATTTTCCCCACCCTCATACTTCCAATTTTCGCCCCAGCTAAGAACCCTGACCCTGGTCCTGACATACCCATTATTTCTTCAGTTGTCCATGAGTCGTTCATATCTTCCAATAAACAGAGTTCCACTTATTTCCTTATACCTATGAAAATCAGTTTCAGTCTGCATCATGTCTCCTTTGAAGCTCTGGTGGATACCGGAGCAGCGTGGAACTTCATGAGTGTTGAGTTGGCACAACAATTAAAATTGGAAATGGATGTGGGCTACTCAGTAATGGTGGCCTCATCTGCTTACCAGTCTTCATATGTCGTTTGCCAGCCAATACACTTCTCAATCCACCAATATAACTTCTGTGATCGTTTTTCGGCCATGCCAAACTTGGTGTTCCCAGTGATCTTAGGTGTGGGATGGTGGCACCAACAACATGTGAAGATTCATTTAGAGTCTAATACGTTGTCATTTACCAATGATGATTTGGAGGGAGAGTCCCTTTGATCAACACCCTCAAGAAAATACAAGGAACCAGCTCTATCACTACCCTAGTTACTTCTGCGGGCATTTTGGCCAATTTTCCCAAAAGCTTAACGCAATATCGGAGAATTTTTGACATGGAAAAGGCGGATCGTCTGCCAAAACATACTAGGCACAATTGTGGATTTTGGACAACTGTGGAGTTGGTGAACATCAACTGCCTGCTTTATCCCCATACAGCGGAGGAAGAGGTTGCACTCAATACCTGGTTGGACAATATGTTGAAAAAAGGTTGGTTGTTCGTAGAAATTTCACCTGTCACCTCCTCTATAATATTTTCAAGAAAATCATATGGAGCGCTCCATCCTTGCATGGATTACGGTCACTTGAACAAAATAACAGTTACAGATCCCTACTCATTGCCTTTGGAGCAGACAATCAGTCAGACAATTGCCAAATCCCGTGTGTTCTCAAAACTGGATCTGGTGAATGCTTTCAACCAAATTTGGGTAATGGAAGGACAGGAATGGTGACTGCAATCCAAACAAGGCGAGGTATTTTCAATTTCGTGTAATGCCCTTTGGGTTGAAAAATGCTCCCGCAACATTTCAATGAATGATTGACAATGCGTTAGGGGATCTCCAGTTCTCTTGTGCTATTGCATACATCGATGATAGCCTAGTTCATTCCCCAACCCCTGAACAACATGCTATTAACTTAGAAGCAGTGGTGGTCGCTTTGCATAAATCAGGGTTGTTCCTTTAAGCTTCCAAGTGCAAGTTTTATAAGGAAGAGGTCACATTTCTCAGAAACCTGGTTCTCAAAGAAGGTGTCACTATCCCTCCAAACTATTTAGATGCGATCCAAGAATGGCCAACTCTGACTACACAGAAGCAACTTCAGAGTTTCTTGGGAACTATCATTTTTTTAAAAAATTTCCCCCGCACTTTCCCAGTTGGCCACCCCACTCCATCCCCTCACTGGGAAAAACGTATCATTTCGTTGGACTACAAATGCCAGCAAGCGTTTGAAATTGATCAAGGAGGTGTTCATGTCTCCTCCCATTTTGAAAACGCTGATCCCACCAAACCATATATTGTCACATGCGATGTTTCATTGGTAGCAGTGGGCGCGGTGTTGCTTCAGGACCATGATGGCCTTAGACATCCGGTCACTTTACTTCTCCCAAAAATTCACCGCTATGGAGCAGTCTTAGGCCATTTATGACAAGGAACTGGCTGCTGTTGCATAGGCATTAACTCATTGGCAGTACCTGTTGCAAGGTGCGCATCATGAACTAATGGTTCGCCAGATTACCAGGCTCTATTGTATTTCCACAAACCCCAAAAATTAGCGCACCAGCAGGCCCAAACCTATTGGGACCTGTGTAGTTTTAACTTCAAATATGAATTTGTCAAGGGTGCGCTCAATGTACTTCCCAATTTCCTAAGCTGTAGTCCTGCTCACTGTCCCTCAGGACCTGAGGAAGTGGATCTTGTTACTGTAATCCCTGCCACTCAGATTCTGTCAATCATTCCCTCCATTGTTTCCTCTGCCACATTATCTTCCTGACGATCTGTTATTGGCCCAGGTGTTATCTGGTCAAACGGCCTGCCCTGAGGGCGTGGATTTGGTTGAGCAGTTGGCTCACTTGAGTCCCAAACACTCCCTTTACTATTTAGAAGAGGGGCTCATTTACTTCCATTCTCATGTTTGGGTTCCCCCTTCCTTCCGCCCGGAAGTATTCTGCGCACACCATGATCCCCCCACGGTTGGACATCCCAGTAACAAGAAATGCATCGTTCTGATTAAGAAAACCTTTAATTGGGAAGGACTGACCAAAGAGGTCCCAGCTTGGATCGCCGATTGTGTTATTTGCACTAGGGCTAAGTCAGATCACTCCAGAAAGAATGGCCTCCTGCACCCTCTACAGCAGGTGGAAGGTCCATGGACTTCAGTGTCCATAGATTTTATTGTCAATCTCTTCTGTTCCTAATGGGTTCACAGCGGTGATGGTAGTGGTGGATCACTTTACAAAATTTTCCCTTTTTATCCCTTGTACTTCTAAGATTATGTCAGAAGAAACTGCCCGTCTTTTTGTATGACATGAGTTTTCAATGTTTGGTCTTCCCCAGGAAATTGTTAGTGACTAGGGTACTCAGTCTACCGCACAGTTTTGGAGTAAACTCCTATTGATCCTGAAGATAACCACCTGTCAATCCATGGCATATCACCCCCAGTCCAATGGTCAGACCGAGTGGGTTAACCAAGTTCTCGAACAGTACTTGTGTTGCTATGCTGCATTAACGCAGGATACTTGGGCTGGTGACTTGCCTCTCACTCAATTTGTGTACAATAGCGGAATCCATGCATCTACAGGGTTTTCACCATATGAAGCAACGTTTGGTTATAACCCATCATTTTTGGTCGGAGCATGCTTGCAACCTGAGGTTCAAGCTGCCACAGATCATGCTGCCCATATTCAATTGACTCAAGCTTTAGTGCAGGAACACCTCACTAAAGCCATTGATGACTATAAGCGAAATGCAGATTGTAAGCGTCTTCTGGGTCATGACTTTAAGGTGGGTTCCTACATCATGCTTGATACTTGTCATTTGAGAATTCAAACCCCTTCCCACAAGTTCACCAGTAAGTGTTTGGGTCCTCACTTAGTGGAGGAGGTATCAGGTAATGGGAAATACTGCTTGAAGCTTCCCACGCATTGGAAGCACCACCCAGTTTTCCATGTTTCCCAGCTGTTACCCTTCAAGGGCGTAATTCCCACGGATCTGGAATCAATCATCGTCAATAATTGGGGAAGAAGCTAAGGTAGAGGCCATCCTGGCATCTTGGAAGTTGCGACGTTCAGTCCAATATCTTGTGGCCTGAAAAGGATACCCAGCTTATGAAAATAGTTGGGTCAAGACGCGCAATTGCGCAAATTTCATGGCCCTGGTCGAAGCTTTCCACGCATCCCACCCTGAGGCTCCCCACCCTCTTCAGAAGATCATGACTATTATGGATATTAAGTTACCTAAAGCACACAAGAACGTGGCTCTGGCGCAGTTTCTCGGTGGGGGTGCCATTCCTTTGGAAAAAAGAAAGGGTAATGTAAGTCTTGGGGAACATCCTTTGGCTCTCGATTGGGACATCTACCCATTCCCAAATAAAAAGACACTGAAGAGGATGTCGGTACCTCTCATCACTCAGGGCAATCTTGCTCAAATAGTAGATGAGCGATGGGTGACAGCCTTTCCACTTCAGATCCCACCCCCAATACCCACACTCACCTCGGCAGAACTGTTGTGGGGAATTAGTAAAATTTGTGCCGAGATTACCAAATTGAAATCAGTCAGATCTAATTTTGGTGGTAATCTGGCTGATGGCCACAATTTGAATGGCTGTAAAAGCATGAAGAATGAGATATTGGCTGTATCGCCTGACGGCTCCAATCTGATCACTAAACCAGTAGAACAAATATCAGGTGCCATCGATGAGGGTTTGAAGCCCTCTGATAGTAATTTGGGCATTGCAGCCAATGTGCTGCTGTTGACCAAACGAACAGTTAAATGACTGAGCGTGGGCGGGTTGGCTGTCCCAAACCCATTCCCAACCAAATGGACCCATCCCTATATGGGATGGCCTTGAGGGATTCCCATCGCTCGTCAGGCTAGATACTGTTGTGCTAACCGTTGGAAATGTAGTTGAGCCCTGGTTCAGACATTTGAGGTCAAACTGACAGAGACTCGGCTGCCACCAAATTTTGTGATGTCAGTTCCCAAAGAATAAACCTGCCCATTCCCAAACAATTTGCCGGTTAGGTCAAATTTGTGGGACCTGATCCCATCTTGTCACTATCCCAATCAACAACTATTTAATCAGTTGCATAGCACTGAGAAAATTGTTGGTTGATTTTTCTTACTTTCCTTTCCAAATAAAATTTTACCAAAAAACTAATTTTTTATTTCCCTTTCTGACCGCATCCCAAATAACATTACCCTGATGGCCCATCACCCCGCACTCCAGGTGGGCTTTACCAATTCTTTTGGTCACTATGGCTCCCTCCATCACCAATTGGGTCCAGCGAGTCCAATATTTTTTGGCTCTACAACCCCATTCTCACAAACTTCCGGCAGCAATACATGGGGATCTTATGGCCTTATGTCCATCAATGGAAAGAAAGAATCCATCTCCTTGTCGCCCCCAATGAGATGGCCTCACATGCCAAGAATTTCGTCAAATCTATCACAGTAATCCCACCCCCTGCAGCTAGACCCACTGAGTTGGGAATGGGTTCAGTGTGGTTTGTCATCGGGATACTCCTCACCTTGTTGTTAACCACCACTTCGTGGTACCACATTTCCCAGCTCCATATCAAGTCGTACAGTCAGCAATGCCTCTGCCATTCTGGCTTGCTTTTGGGTGCTCACGCATCCCAACTGGCAGGACGGTCTAAACTTTTTCTGCCGTTTCCACGACAACAGCTTGGACTTTAACAAGGCCATTGAGTTTTTATATGTTCTTTCTGGAGGTCAGACCCTCTTTCTGAGCGCCAGTATAGTCCTGACTGTGGCACAAACTTTCATAGTCAAGTGCTCCCACATAGTTGGATTAAGGATATTTCCACGTCAGGATTATCCTGCTTGTGGAACTCACCTGGGCACTCTTGCCTAACTGCTTTGTGGAAGTGTTCAGGGACCCTGTCCGTCACATTAGACGAAACTCATTTAATATGGTGTCTTTATTCTTGGATATGAAGGACAAGCCTTCAGAACTCACCTTGCCTGCATGGTACAAACACTCAACCACGTTTCTGATGGTCATCTTTTCTCTCCTGTTCCTCTTAAGAGAAGTTGCCCGTTTAATTCCCTCCCATGGGCATGTCCAAATCTACTCTCGTTCTGGGAAGTCCACATCAGAATTTTGACAGGCCCTCACTCCAGGGGAGCTCTGCATCCTACATACCACCTTCTCACGTGTGAAACTTCAGGCCCATCTGACCACTGCCTCAGGAGGAACTTCCCAGTGTCACTACAGATTGCTAAAATAGTGACTGCCCTGCCCAGAAACTTAGCAGATTGGTTCACTGAGCTATTGGAAACCCAGTCGGTGCTTCCTCCCACCCTGGATGAATGTCTCCAGTTGGTCGAGAGGGCAGCAACACCTAATGACTCCAAGACGCAGCTTAGTCAGCCCCTAAACCTCACACTAGGGAAGATGTCAGTCATGGAGTATGACCAGGTATACTGCCCTTTGGCTAAAGCAGCCAAGGTCACCTCTCACCCAGATTGCGCAGATGTTCCACCAGAATCTCCGCTCTGATATCCTCACTGCCATGGCTGCCACCCGCCTAGGAGCCACCCTTGATGAGGAAATTTCAGTTTCAGCCCAGGTGGAGGGCCAACTGGCATTAGCTCAGGATAAATTCCATCCCAAGTCACAACATGGGAAGTTCCGCGGGCTGCCAAGCTGATTCTGAGCCGGTCCCCAGCACCCTGCAGAAGCCCTCTCAAGGATCACCCTTCAGCTCCGCCAATGGGGTGACCCCCTCTGAGAACCACAGAGAGAGCAACTCCAGTCCTTCCTACAACTTCCACCCCACTCCCGCGCGCATTGCTACAATCAATAAAGGAAATACCTCTTCTTATCTCTATGTTCCCTATTCGTTACAGCTTTAGGAAGAAAGAGAAAGAGGGAGGGTCTATTGGGCGCTGGTAGACACCGGAGCAGAGGACAACTATTTAGACTACGGGTTAGCTAAAGGAATGAAGCTGGAGATGGATTGGAAGGGAACCGTCATACTTGCAGACATCTCAAATTTGGTGGTCAGTTGGATAATCAAAACCCATGGTGCTGCTGCGGCAGGGGCCTCACACTTTCCAAGAAACATTTAGTGCTATCAAAAATCTGCACCCCATAATCCTGTGCATGCAGTGGTGGCACAAGTATTCCTCTCAGTTCAAACTGCAGGAGCGCCTGGTCATGCTGCACCCCAAGGGCCAACCCTCCAGTGGCACTAGATTTCTTCATTACTGGCGGAGGGAAGCCTGGAGTGAATTCAGTATTGGGGCTGGAGCTAGGTGTGGACATTCCTGAAGATTTTCGTACATACGACCACCTGTTCCAGAAGAACTAAGATCCCTCAACATCCCCAAATGGGCCTTTCCCTTTTACTTTCAAGTTCAAAAAGGACGAAGAGTTTCCCAAAGGTTGCCCCATCTACCCTTTGAACCTAAATGAAGGCTTCCCTCGAAGTTTATGTTAAGAAAATGCTAGAGAGAGTGGGATGATCGTTCCCTTCAAGTCTCCAGTGGTCACCCATACTCTTGGCTCCAAAAGCAAGTGGCGAGCCCACCAATGTGTGGATTACCGGTGGCTGAATGCAATAACAGAGTCTGACCCTTACCCCATTCCATTGATGGAGACCATCTATCAGATGATCTCAGGTTGTCAGGTTTTCACAAAAGTGGATCTAGTCGATGCATTCAACCAAGTTCCTGTGATCGCAGAACAACAACATTATACGGCTTTCAAGTGCCACTTGGGGGTGCTTGAGTACAAGGTGATGCCTTTTTCTCAAAAACGCCTCAGCAGTAATCCAGCGTACCTTAGACAACTTAAGAAACCTAATTGGGAAATGTTGTGTGGCATATATGGATGATATCCTTTTGTTCTTAAAGACAAAGAGGATCACAAAAGCGATGTACTGAGTGTGCTGGAGGCCCTCAATAAGTCGAACCTCCGCTTGAAGCCATCAAAATGTGAGTTCTACAAGGACTCTGTCTTCTTCTTGGGGAACGTAGTTTTCCAAAAGGGAACAGCCATATGCCCTGACAAGTTGAAGGCAGTGAGGGAGTGGCTGGCATCTAAAGATAGAACTGGCGTTAGAAGCTTCCTAGGCGTGGTGGACTTCCTGAGAAGGTTTGCAAAAGACCTCTCTCATTACGGCGGCACCCTCAACCCATTTGACAGGGCAGGTGCCATTCCATTGTAGGATAGGAGGAGAAAGTTTTCCAAACCATCAAAAAGAGCCTCATGAAGGCACCAGTACTAGCCCACCCTGACGCCAACCGCCCTTTCATAGTGGAAACTGATGCCTCTAACCTCATGATCGGGGCAGTTCTGCTGCAGGAGGGGAAGATGGGGTAGACCTTCCTGTAAGCTATTTTAGCAGGAAAATGATGACTGCTGAGACGAACTATCTTGTGTGTATGACAAAGAGCTTCTAGCGATTTTATCAGCTTTGAGGAATGGCAGCAACACCTACTGTACTCCAGACACCCTTTTACCATCAGAACAGACCACTGCACCCTCAAATTTTACAAGAGTCCAAAGCGCATGAACCAGCGCCAGGCCAGGTGGCATCTAGAGCTGGCGCCTTATGATTTCAAGATTGTGTACAAGCTGGGGAGAGCAACTTCATCCCAGATCTCTTAAGCAGGGACCCAGGAAAGTCCTTCCTGAGGGAGGAGCTGGATTCCTAAAACACAGCAACTATGTTGCCCTCAAATGACTTTGCAATCATCCAAAATGCCACCCATGAATGAAAGGACAAGCTCCGGAATGCCCAGCAAAGCTCGAAATATGGGGCCACACTGTGGAAGGACCTGGAGGAAGGGGTGGAGAATAAACATCATAGGAATTTCTCAAATAAGGGCCTTATCCTCCACAAAGGGCGTCCAGGGCTTCCCAACTGCGAGCTTCAGGAGGAGGCGATAAGCGCATTCCATGACCACCCCTTGGCGGGACACCCTGGTAATGAGAAAATGATAGAGCTCTTAGCATGGAGTTACTCATGGCTGGGGATGCCAAGCGCCGTGAGGGAGTACATCTGAAAATGTGTAACATGCGCCCAATCCAAGCATGCTAGGCAGAAGACTTTGGAGAAACTCAAACCACTCCAGATTGTGAAATGCCATGGTCCTTACTGAGTGTGAATTTTATAATGGGGTTTCCAAAATAAAGGGGTACGATGCTGTGATGGTGGTAGTAGACAGATGATCAAGTACACAGAATTCTTTACGTGTACATCCAAAGTCACAACAAAGGGAACGGTGGAGATCTTTATTAATGGGGTATTCCTCGCTATGGCCTACTAGAGGAGATAGTGTCAGATAGAGGCCCACAATTTATCGCACGATTCTAGCAACACTTACTTGAAAATCTTCAAATCAAATCGTGCAGATTCTCAGCCTACCACCCTCAGTCAGATGGCCAGATGGAATGAGTCAATCAAGTCCACAAGCAGTATCTGCAATGCTAAATGATCACCCAACAGAAATGTTGGATGGACTAGCTGAAACTAACCCAATTCACTTACAATAATTTAGCACATTCATCAACGGGAATGTCACCATTCATGGCAAACTACAGGTTCCACCCAAAGATGGTGAAAAACCACCACAGAGGTCCAAACCCAGCTGCAAATGACCTGGCATCAGAAATGAGGGAAACCCTGAAAACCTTACATGCGAATTTAACAAAAGCAATAGAGGCGCAGAAGAAGAAGGTTGACACTCACCAATCTGAGGCCCCGGTGCTAAAAAGTAGACCTAGTGATGATCAACGCAAAAAACTATTTGGTTCCCGCTAGCTGCAGGAAATTTGGACCAGTCATCTTGGTCCCATTCAAGGTCCTCCACCAGGTAAACAAAGTGGCGTACAAACTGGAGTTTTCTGAGGGATATTGTGCGCATCTGGTACTGCATGTCTCCCAACTAAAGAAGTTTGAATGCCCTCTCTCCAGAAAACTGGAGTTAGCCCACTTGGTAAACCCAGGAGAGGCTGAGTATGAGGTGGAGGGAAATCCTGGACACAAAGATCTCTCAGAAAAAGCGTTGGTGTCTAGTTAAATGAGTAGGTTACCTGATGGAAGAGTCCATCTGGCAGACTGCTGTCAACTGCAGCAACTGCCCACAGAAGGTGGAGGAGTTCTGGAATCAGATGAGGCTCTCATCTGGGGGTGATGTTATAGTCAAGGCGTTGCCTGGCTGCCACATTGCTTTAGTCTTCCCTAGGGCGATGATTGAGGCCAAGGGAGAGGGGCACCATCGCTACAATTTTCATAAAATGGCAATCTGACAAATTAGATGCCTTCAAAGCGAATTTAAACAAAAATCGCGAGGCTTAATGAGGAATATAATCCTTGTAAATGGCGCTCTGCCAGATGCTGCCACATCAAATACTTCCCAAAATTGGAAACAAGGGAGCGGACCCTCAGACATGAATTTCCAGCCAGTCAGGTGCAGCTGAGTCTGATGTCCCCAAATGTGAGGACAAGGATGAAAATCCTTGTAAAAGGTGCTCTGGCCAACCAGATGCCGCCAAACATAATATTACCAAAAGGGAGACAAGGATAACCCTTGTAAATGGCGCTCTGGTCAACCGGATGCTGCCACTTCAGCTGAGGCTGGACAAGCTTATTGGAAATGGCTATTGGGCGAATTAGAGGCTGCCAAACCCTGTTAGTGAACATAATATTTAAGAAGATGGATGAAGAGAATAGCTCAGGCTTCAAGAACAATTTGAAGCTAAATAATGAATGCTTAAAAGTTTCCAATAACTGTGATGGTACCCAGTCCTAGTTCTGGAATGGGTCTTGACAAGAAAATTGAGGGTTTAGATCCTCAGGTTATGCCTGTCATCAAAAAAATGCCCGCGGACTCCACAGAGAACAAGACCCTTCCTTTCTCTCTAAACTCAAATTAAATTTGAGCTGAAGAAGATGTGTAAAAGCAGTTTTGTTTTTCTAGGATATATAATAGACTTAATAAAATCTAAAATAGATTTTTAAAGATCAGAAAGCGTCTTTATTGAGTCCTTAAGGTAACTGCACATAGACCACATCTCGGACTTTGACAAGGCCATTGAGCTTTTTATGCTATTTCTGGAGGTCAGACCCTCTTTCTGAGTTCCAGTATATTCCTGAATGTGACACAAAATTTCATAGTCAAGTGCTTCCCACATAGTCGAGGTGGGGATATTCCACGGCAGGATTATCCTGCTTGTGGCACTCACCTGGGCACTCTTGCTTAACTGCTTTGTGGCAGCGTTCAGGGACCCTGCCCATCACAGGTGCCTCCTTATCCGTTACAAGTTACCTTTAGAGGTTCTTTCCTTTACTCCACGGGCTTTGACTTGCTTTAGAGGGGCGTTCAACATCAGGAAATATGTCACTAGCTGTGACATTATCCTCCACTTTGAACGTTCCCCCACTGCCTGGGGGATATTGGCCAAGCCAAGTTTTTATGGGTGGGGTATTTAGATTTATAGTGGCTAATGAGGCTTGGGTGGCGGGACCTACAGTTGCTCAGGTATAGCATAGAAATTTTGAATTAGGTCCTAAGTATTGATCATGTCTCAATAAGATACCCAGCTGTTCTCAATCTCATCATCACCTTTCCAGGACACCAAGTACTATAATCAGCATCAGTGGGCAGTAAGAACAGCATTGATCTAATATTGGTGTTCACCATCTACTATGACAGACTCATAGTGAGATATCATATAGATCAATGAAGGGAGTCAGGAGGCACTTTTGTAGAGTGCTGAATACTTTGATGGAAGGGGGTAAGTTAACCTGGCAAGCTGATGGGCCAAACTTCTTGATGATCTTGAAGGTCCAACATTCTTGGGGCCTAACTTGCGACAGGGTTGCTTTGTGTGGAGGTTCTTGGTGTTGACCATGACCAAGTTGTCTAGCTGTACTCAAGGACTTCACATCACTTGTGGTCAGCAGATGCTTTGTAGATCCTCACAGCATCAATGAGATGGTTTTTCACTGCCTGGTATATGTCTCTGAGCTCTTTAGCGTGCTCATTGGCAGAAACAACAGTGGACTCATTCCGCAGACTAATATTGAAGCTTGATTGTACCCATATTTTGGAAAAGGAGAATGTGCCTGTTTAGGTATGAGTAAGGCTATTATGCAGAATTGAACCTTGGGAGGTGAGAGTCCCAATTGTTCTGTTCAGCGTTGAAATAACTGCACGCACAAATTCTCCAAACCTTGGTTCACCCTCTCCGGCTGCCCATCTGACTGGGGTGGAAGGCTGTGGTGCGGAGAGGTGGTGTCTGCAGATGAAATGGGTAGGGCTTACTGGAGCTGGGCAGTTAATTGTGGGCTGCAATTGCTGATAATCACTTTGAGGATGTGTAGACAAAAGATGTGGTTCATAAAGAGGTGGTTTTCTTGATTGAGGTAATAATGGTATTTAATGGGATGAAATGAGCCATCTTAGTAAAAAGGTCTGATACAACCATTACTGCATCATAATTATGGGATAAGGGGAGTTCCACAATAAAATTGATGGACACTGATGTCCAAGGGCCCTCAGCGGCTTGTAGGGGGACAATAAGGCTAGCGGACCTCTGGCAACAGGTTTTGATTGGTTATATGTATGGCAGGACTTCATGAATTTTTGCCACATCTGTGGCACACCTCTTCCAACTGTAGGAGGGCGGACCAGCTCAAGCATCTTGTCCTTCCCAGGGTGCCATCAGTTGGAGGGTCATGAGCTTCGTTAATTACTTCCTCTCCAGGGGTCCAGGTGGTACCCACCACTTGCCTTGATGGATAATGATCCATCTAGCAACTAGTAGCCTTTGTCCAGGGTCTTTCCATTTCTATGACAGACCTGCTTGATCTTGTCATAGCAGTTAGCTGACAGGGGTTGAGACAACCTATTGCGGGCAGGGATGTCAGCATTTCCTTCTAAAGGTTCCATCTTAAGCAGAGCGGAGGGGTTGGACATTGGGCTCTCCTTCACCTGTTCTGGCTTATTGACACTCTGGGTATTGTGGACGTTACCTAGTTCTGATCCAGGGGCGAGCGGGGTTCCATGATAGGGCGTCTAGTAACAAGTTTGGTGCCCTTAAAGGAGTTGTATTGGAATTTGAACACTGACAAAAGTTTCAACCACTGGACTGGCGAGAGGATAGCTTCTGGGGCGCACTTTTACATCAACGCTTGTGGTCAGTGCGGATAATAAAGGGCCGCTTGGACCCATGCAAATGGTGGCGCCTGTGCTGTGCATCTCCTCAACAACAGCAAGAAGTTCTTATTGTAATTGGCGCAATTGAGCCGCACCAGGGTCATCTTCTTAGAAAATAAGCAATAGGCCGTTTTACTCCATCATCCCTCCTGCAACAGAGCAGTTCCACTGCAAAATTCAGCCACCGTGGCGCCAATAAGAAGTTTCTGAGGTCTGCATGTGCTGACACCGGGCTGGATAAGAGTATGGACTTAATGTCATGGAACGCGGCATTGCATTCTGTGGTACAAGGAAATTCATCTCTATTGAAGCGGTCTAGAGAGGTGCGGCAACTCTGAGAGCTGATGGTGAACCTTTGAGTGGGAAATTACATGTCCCCAGGAAGCTGTACTGCTGTAAGAGATGGGGAGTGACCTAATTGTGGATGTCTGATTTCTTATCTGGGGCAATCATCTGGCCGTGGGAGAATATAATATTTTACCAGAAATTCAATCTTACAGGAAGGATGGACTCACACTTGCTAGCTTTAATAGTGAAGTTCCTTATGAAAGTTGCTCCATGATGGATATAAGGTAGCAGTGTGGATTCTGCATCCAGGGAGAAGACGGAATGACATTCATGTATGCACTGAGCAAATTCCCATAAGGTCTCACAAGATAGCATCAATGAACCTCTGAAAGCAGGCAGGGGCATTCTATAAACCAACTGACATGACCCTGAAATGGTAGATGCCTTTCCAAGTACAAATAATGGTCGACATTCACTCTTGAAATTCTTTAGCGCGGATTTGGTTGAAGGCGTTAATCAGTCCAGATTGCTGAACACCCTAGCCTCTATGTGGTAGCGGGAAATTTGTTGTTCACAGGGGGAGCGGATGGGGTTCAGGCATTGTCATGCTGTTCAGATTAACATAATCAACGCAGGGACTAAATGAGCCATCAAACTTCT